>OVBI01001473.1:0-33721 GCA_900406495.1 Sisymbrium altissimum | reverse complement strand
ATCTCTTAATTTGAGAGAGTAGCTCTAGGGATAATTTGAGCATATCAATATATCAAGAAAATATTAAGGAAAATAAATTAAAATACTTACCTTTTCATTAAGTAGGAGAAAATTCATTCATAGAATCTCATTATCATTTTTTAAAAAAAATTTGCTTCGCACTTTATAATAACACAATACTGACATTTTTTATTTAACTGATTGAATGTTAAATAAATTGATGGATTCAGCATCATCAAGTAGGAAAAAATTCATACGTTTTTTATTTAACTGATTTAATGTTAAATAAATTGCTGGATTCATCATCATCAAGTTGAAAAACATTCATCTCTATAAGCTCGTTAGATAATTGGCTGGATTCATTATTTCTATGATGATATCTTTTTCATGAAAAATATTAAAATTATTCGAATTAGAAGTGAAAATAGAAAATGAAGATATGTAGATAGAAATAAATATATTAAAAAGATAAGTGTGACTTATTTAACGTTGTATAAAAATAGATGCGAGGAATAATATAGATGTGACTCGATATTAAACAAAGAGGTATTTAACATTAAACAAATTTTTTTCTTAAGATGATATGATGATATTAAACAAACGTTAATATGTCTTGATAGAATATTAGAAAAAGTAAAAAAATGAGAAAACATACCTAGTATTCTTTTCGATTGTGTTGTGTTTGAAGAAAAATTATGATAGAGTAGATACTTTATATAGAAATGATTATTTTTAATTTTTACGGGTTTATAATTTCTATAAAAAAAAAGAAAATTACTTTAATCTTTTCTCGGGTAAAGAACAAACGAACCTACCCCATATATCACCGATCTCCATGAAGAGAGAAAGGTACAGATCAACCCAGTTAGAAATCAAACCCCAAGAAATCTCAACAGAAGCCATTAGATACTTGTACACCAACAAAAAACTCAGATGCAGCGAGAATTAGATCTAACAATAGATCTCGGATGAGAAGCAGTAACTGGTGATGGTTGCTGAAGAGCTGCACTGTTGATCATCAAGACTCGGGATCACCAAGCTCACGACCACTTAAATCCAGCCAAATCTGAGAAATTAAACTGCCTCTGCCTAAATTTTTCTTCAGCCACTGAAATCCAAGGGCTTAGACAAAGAAGAAACAAGGAAATAGAAAGGTAAGAAACACCTCCAGCTCCAGCGCTGAAAATGTCACCATAGCCGGTAAACAAGAAAGCTAGCGGCTGGTTTTGGGTTAGAGAGAAAGGAGAGGAAAGTAGGTTGAACTGTAGGGTTTATTTATCATAAATTCACAACTTACCTATTATTTATAAAAATGAGAAAATTGTTTAAACTTTGGAGTATAGAATCAAAGTTTGGGTACGTAGAGAAAGCTCCAAAGGTTTGACTAAAGGTTCATTAATGTTTCTACATCCGGAGGTCTGGGTTTCAATTCCCAGGGAGTGCGATTTATTGGTGATTTATGCAGATTAAAGGAGATAAGCTTATAGGAGATCTTCAGCGTGGTGCAAGTGCTACCGTTAGGCATGGATCTTCATAGAGGCAGGTGCAGATGAGTTGTCAGACGTGGATCTTCATAGGACGGTATAATGTCAGTTGTAAGAGTCGTCGATGTAATATTTCTCATAATTTGCAATATAATGATAAATTAGTGTTAAAAAAAAATATATATGTCCATGGGATGCACATAATCCCTATAAATTTTTAAAATAATAATTATAAATTTATATGTTTTTATTTATAATTTTGTACTAAAAGTAACTATTTAAAAAAAATTTATGGATACTTTTTAAAATTAATATAAAATTTATTAGTTAATACATATATATTATATAATAATTTTATAAAAAATTAGAGAAATATTTAATATAATGACATTTAAAAAAACTAAAATGCAGGTATCCGCAAACCTGCGGGTATCCGCAAATCTGCGGGTATCCGTAAACTGCATGATAAAATATATCGACTCACATCCTTCTTACTTGTGAAAATATCAATCCGCATCCACCCGGTACCCACTCGCATTTGAAAAATATTGATACGCTCCCGTCCCACAGCAGGTTAACAGGGTGGATCCTGCGGGTAATAACTCAAATTCCTAACTCTAATTTGGAGTATATAATCAAAGCTTTGATAAGTGGAGGAAGTCTAAATTGTGGAACATGTCGGAAATATCTTACTCCTAAAATTATATTGGAAAACTAGGTAGTTTCCTACGCCATACGTATAAATAAAATTATGTTAAATTTATTTAAAAATGAAAATCCGAATTTATTAATATTTTAGATTTTTATTTCACTGGTTTACACATATCAAAAATAAAACCACATTAAGAATTATTTGTAATTTAATTTTATTTTGGATTGATTTTAGAGTTTTCTAATTTGGTATTTTAGTTTAAATTTAGTGAAAATCAAGTTATATACATTCTTTTTTTTTTGGACAAGTAAAAGCAGTTATTTTGCTTTAAATTATATTTCTTATTTATTATATATATATATATATATATATATATATTTATATTTAAAACTGTAAATACTGATATATTTTGGTTATGCATTTGGTTTTTTTTTTTTCACTGGTTTGTTTTATTTAAAATATATTTAATCAATCATAATTTTATTCCCAATAAACAGGCTTGGATTGCAGAAAGTAAAGTACTCTATCATGATTTAACTCAAGTATATTCAAGAATTTGAAAAAAATCAATTAATCTCTCTTTACAGCGATAAATGGATATAAGTACAATCAGACATGTAACTATATTTTAATCTCATAACCAAAATATTTAATTTCTTTTTCCTTTTATCAATATATCTGAATATTGCGGAAACTTTTGTATATTTAAAATTATATTATTTTTAGAGTTTGAATAATAATAATGTAAAACTTATGATATGTAACTAAATTTGGTTGTTATCTTATTGAAAAAATGTTACAAAAATTAAAATCTTTACCATTGAATTTTACATGTCATAATAAAGTTGAAATCGTGTCACATTTTAAATAGGCTATGTCATAATTTTTTCTCTCAAAATGAATGTGGTGATAACACATAATCAAATTACTTCTCACGTAATATCTAGGGGAAGTATAATATATATTTAATAACTCCTATAAATAAATAAATAAATAAACTAGTCAAATTACTTCTCAGATAATATCTAGGGGAAGTCTAATATATATTTAATAACTCCTACAAATAAATAAAAAAATAAAAAATCTTCTTTGTTGCCAGGTGACGTGTCGGTTGTAAGGCTGGCGATGGCATCGGGATAATGAAAAGTGAAGGTCTGAGCCAACAGAGCCCAATAAAGGCCCCATGGAAATCAGTAACCAAAAGATAGAAATCGTTCCTCTCGATTGGAAAAATGGAATCGATTGGCTGGTTGACACCCGGAACCTAGAGGAGTCTCAGCCAATTGTGGAAGAAACGGGAGAACCATCGGTGTGTCCATCGCCAAGAGGCATGCCAGAAAATCAAACAAAGCCGATGGGCTAAATGCTTAGTAGGCAGAAGAAAGGCAGAAAAGGGAGTTATTAGAGGAAATAGATGATCGGGGAAGATGGGGCGATCGAGAAGTTGATAACAGAAGTGTAGGACGGCTTGTTTTTATAGGTGGAAAGGAAGGTGAAACGGTTACTCACAACCACCAGTGCCAAAATGTGTAGCGCACAGACTATAAGGATCTCTTTTGCAAATAACTTATTTTGGACCGCACAACGAAAAGATGCATCACTATGGCATTTCATAAATGGGGTTTTGGGAGCAGGCACAAAGTTAAGTTTTAAAGAAGGCGAGGCTGGTGACGGCATCGAGATAATGATGAGTGAAGGTCTGAGCCAGCAGAGCCCAAGAAAAAGCCCCATGGCAATCAGCAACCAAAAGACAGAAATCATTCCTTGCGATCGGAAAAGCGAAATGGATTGGCTGGTGTTGGGGTTAAAACCACACTTCCGGAATTAACGGCTAAATTTTTTATATATTTTCGAACAAAGAAAGAAATTCGGAATATTGTTTATCACAAAACTATTTTTATTGATAAATTTACGAAAAGTATGCAAAAACTATTTTTCGTATGATTTTCCTATAAACCGATAAAAGTTTCGATTCTTCTAACTATACGTATCATGAGCCGAACATTTTGACCAAACACCTTAGCTGGACTGAAAAACAGCCGAGCCTATCGTCCAGCATGTCCCGAATCAACCTGTTCGGCCATCAGGGCATCCGCTTCCCGACCATCTCGATCTGCACGTCCGGCTCGGCCTCAAAACTTGGCCAAGCATCGACCAGCACGTCCGACTCGGTCCCAAAACTAGGCCAAACTTCGTGAAACATGACCCGCTAGGCCTCAAGCAGGACACCAGTTAATATTTGGGAAAAAATTCTGAAGAACTTAATTTGAACAGTTTTTCGAAAAAATATTTTACAAACATTTTTGAAAAAAAAATTAACATTACAGTTTCCCGGAAAAACTTAACTCGAACAGTTTTTCAAAACTTTACCAAGGGTCGACCATCATGGTTGGCTCGACCTCAAGACTAGGCAAAGCATCGACCAACACGTCTGGCTTGGCCTCAAAACTCGGCCAAACATCGACCAGCACGTCCCGCTCGGCCCCAAAACTCAGCCAAACGTCATGCAACACGACCGGGTCAGTCTCGACCTGAACATCAGACAATTTTCGGAAGAAATTTCCGAAAAACTTAACTTGAACAGTTTTTCGGGAAAACTTTTTACGAAAACTTTCAAAAAAATTAACACGAACAGTTTTTCGGGAAAAGCTACTGCGAAAACTCTCGGAAAACTTAACATGAATAGTTTTTCGGGAATTTTACCAAATATTACAAAAAACTTGGCTCAAACAGTTTTTCGCCAAAAATGATTGATCTTTGAAACATACAAAACACTGAAGCTCTGACAGTCGTCAAAGCATCATCAAAAGCTAAGTCTTCTCTTCCATCAAGTCATCAGCTTTACACATAAAATCGGTTTGAGTTTTTGGTACGGAAAAATCGTAAACGAATCTTTAACGGAAAACGGGTACCAAAACAATTTAGCTCCTTAATCTCGTATTATACTTCTTAGTTACCTCGTCACTATCATACCTGAAACTGACGAAGTGGGGGCTAAATGTTAGGTTCAAAACCCACACTTTCAGAATTAACGGCTAAAATATTTATATATTTTTGAAAAAGAACGATATTCGAAAAATAGTTTATCACTAAACTGTTTTTATTGATAATTTTACGAAAAAGTATGTGAAAACTATTTTTCGTATGATTTTTCCAATAAACCGATAAAAGTCGCGATTGTTAGAATTCTTCATATCATAAACATAACATTTTGACCAAACACCTTATGCTGGACTGATAAATGGCTGAGCCGATCGTCTAGCACAGCCCGAGTCGACTAGTTCGGCCATCATGGCATCCACATCCCGACCATCACGACCGGGTCGGCCGGGTACTCTTCTCTTCTTCTTGAGGCCGAGCTGGACGGTGTTCGCCTTCTTTTGCGTGCGGAGAATCCGAGCCAGACGGACTCCTCAGCCACGTCCGGACCATAACGATAGGCTCAGCCGGGCACTCTTCTCTTCTTCCCGAGGCCGAGCCGGACGGTGTTCGCCTTCTCCTGCGCGCGCGGAAGCTGAGCCGGACGTGCTCCTCGGCCATGTCCCGATCATCATGACCGGCTCGGCCGGGCACTCTTCTCTTCTTCCCGAGGCCGAGCCGGATGGTGTTCGCCTTCTCCTGAGCACGCCGAAGCTGAGCCAAATATGCTCCTCGGCTACGTCCCGACCATCACGACCGGCTCGGCCAGGCACTCTTCTCTTCTTCCTGAGGCTGAGCCGGACAGTGTTCGCCTTATCCTGTGCAGGTGTACTGAGGCCGAGCCAGATGTGCTCCTAGGCCACGTCTCGACGATCAGGACCGGCTTGGCCGAGCACTCCTCTCTTCTTCCGAAGGCTGATCTGGACGGTGTTTGCCTTTTCATGCGGTTGCGGTCGATGGCCAAGCCGGATGTATGTGTAGATCATCGTCAGGCATCATGGCCGGCTCAGCCCAATTCCTCTCAAACAATATGGCAGAGCCGGACAAAGTCTCCCATTTTTACGTGTAGTCATGAGGGGCCGAGCTGGACGTGGTCGTGCATACTTTGTCTCTTCATCTCTAGGCTCATTTCAAGAGCTTATCGATGTTTTGTGAACTTCTCGAAATTTTACAGAAAACATTATGATAGTTTATTCTATCATAGAACGGTAAAACGTTAACTTAAAACAATCCGAAGCGCCAAGAAGTTATCAAACCAAGGATGAAGGACAAGAGTGGGCCGAGGCGATAATGAGATTATCGCGGGTCAAGCCGACTTATCGAAGATTCTCGAAGATTATGCGAAAGTCGGCGTAAAATAGGAGAAGATTAGTTCCCACATCGGGATTTTGGCTAGTTAGGACTTAAGATTTTCTAGTATAAGTACATATCAATCTTTACCTTTGTAAAAAATAATCATCTTACGATACTTACGCAATAAAGGAATAAAACTCTATTTTCGGCTTCTTGTTTTTTTTTCTTCATTTTGTCTTAATATCCTTTTACGATCTTTTTCTTATTTTCGCTTTCTTTCCAAGATTCTCGGATCCTCACATCAACTTTCCTAAAAATACGTTAAGGTGAATTTCGGTTCCCATAGCTGGTTAACATCCAGAACCGAGAGGAGTCTCAGCCAATTGTGGAAGAGACAGGAGAACTATCGGTGTGTCCATCGCCAAAATGCATGCCAGGAAATCAAAGAAAGGCAATGGACTAAATGGCTAATGGGCAGAAAAAAGGCAAAAATAAGGAGTTATTAGAGGAAAGAATTGATCGGGGAAGATGGGGCGATTGAGAAGTTGATAACAGAAGTGTAGGAGGGTTTGCTTTTATAGGTGGAAAGGAAGGTGAAACGGTTACTCAAAACCACCAGTGCCAAAGTGTGAAGTTCACAGACTATAAGTATCTCTTTTGCAAATAATGTATTTCGAACCGCACGTCAAAAAGACGCATCATTATGGCATGTCATAAACGGCGTTTCGGGAGTAGGTGGAGTTAAGTTTCACTTTGGAAAGGTGAGACATAACATGTCTCGAGGTGAAGCGGGTAAAAGGATGGCGTGACTATGAAGACAAGGGTAGACTAACGCGTGGAGCTTTCAGTTGCGTCAGGGGAACAATACAGCCATGTAACAAAGGGAGCATGTAATCCCGGCCAAAATGTGAACACGGAATCAGAACCAGGGCTAACATGACTCGGTGGCTCCCGGCTCGAAGTACCTGAATAAGGTTTCAGGAGGATGATGATCCTAGAGCGGGCGTAGTCAACCCCCACCCAGAAAAATACCAAACAGAAAAAGGTATGGTAATTCGAAACTAAGGCTTCAATCCTGCTTGCTGCATTCTCTTCGAGTTCATATTCTCTGATTACTTGTTGCATTCCTCTTTGGGTCATATTATATGATTGCCTAGGGTCATATTGTATGATTGCTCATTGCATTCCCCTTAGTCATATTCTCTAATTACTTATTTCAAACCCCACTTGGATTTCATTATGGAATTGCATGTTTATCTCATGGGATTTCATTATATGCTTATACTTTTACCCCATTGGGATTTTATTATGTGCTTTAGTGTTTACCCATGAAAATTTCATTATGTGATTACCTATTTATCCCCACCAAGATTTCATATATACTTGTATGTTTATCCACGAAAATTTCATTATGTAATTGCATATTTACCCCCCCCCCCCCCCCCCCCACACAGAAATTTTATTCAGTGTTTGCGTGTTCTCGCACTTGGGGGAAATATATTCGCTCTCCCAAGGCGCCTATGCTGTCCTAGGGTAGATATGTTATCACCTAAAGCGAAAAGCTTTATTCTCGGCTCCATAGCCATAAAAGAGTGCGGCCTGTCCACGACCAAAAGTGGATAAAATGGTTGCCTCCCGCCATGGCACAGCTTACCTCGTCGGTGAGAGTTACTCCCTCTGGGGAGTATCGGCTGAGTAAAAGTCCTTTGTTTATGGTTTAAAAGTAATAATTTGAGTTATGTGCAGGAATCAATATATGTGAAAAGCCATTTCATGCCTCCTGCCCCGCATGGGCTACGAAATTGAAGGCAATTGTTTGGGATGGTTTTGCACCAGCTCCTAAGGAGGCACCAAGTAGGCTTAGAATCCATCTCCCAAACTACTGGCATAGAGGTGCGGTTCGCGAGGAAGTACTGATGCAGCCTAAAGTAAACTTACTTTGCAACTGCAACCAGCCGGTCTAGACATTAAGAAAACGGTTTGTAGACAGTTGGTTTAGATTGTAGGAAACCGTAGGAATATGCCTCTCACCTTATAAAGAGACCGCTTACAAATAGAGATCTCCCAGAAAAAAAATGAGGAAGCCAGTTGGGCAGGATGATCCATGTCGTTATCCGAGAGAGAGAATAAAAAATAGAGATAGCCGGCAAACTCTCAACTTCAGGTGTTAATTTGCGGCTGTCGATCGGGACATATGAGAGTTCCAACCCCACTCATGTACTTATATGAATATACCAAACACAATATTTTATCAGAAGATTTTTCCAACAATTCGGCGGGATGACCAAACTATAACCATACTCGCTACCCGATATATCCACTCTTAGTTGAAGGATGTTTTTACTTAGACATCAGAGAATATTCAGGACGAATCCTTCATTTCTTTCTCCTGCAGAGATAGTCCCATTAACTTATGTTGTTTGATGAGTACAAGATAAGAGGTTGTTGGCTGCGCTAGAGACGTAACTCACATGCTGAGGGAGCAGTCCTCATTCCCCTAGTGGACTGCTTCCACCTCTATGTTCGGCAATAACTAAGATTCTTCAAGATGAATAAACAAAACCCTTCCGAATAGTCATAAATATGTAGAATAAATAGTAATCATCACTATAATAATTGTTTTATATTTAAATTTTAAAATAAACTTCAAACTAAAAATTAATCAAAAATATATTATATTAAATGAATGGTAAGAATTTCTGAAAGAGTATAAATAAATATTCAAATAAAACTAGTAAATATATTAAATACAAATTTAATTAAAAATAATAGTCATTTTAATGTTAATTTTTATTTATGTATAAGTATATTATCTTTAAATAAGGAATTATTACCATTAATTCATAACATTCTAATATTTATCAAAAATTAGTTTCTAACATTTATCTTTTTTCTTACAATCTTTTTACTTATTAATTAAAAATATCAGGTTCATATGGGTTTAAATTTTATTTATATAATAAGATATTATTGAAACCTTATATAATTATTATTTAATCATATTTAAATTCATCAAAGTATATGTTCCTTAATGTTCTTCTCCAAATTTAATGAATAATGTATTTATTTTATATTTTTTATAAATAAAGATTAAAAAATCAGGTACAAAACATTATTGATAAATATTATATCTTGTTAGAAATAAAAAATGCACGATTCCTTATTACTCTTTTCCTTTTTATTGGTCACTATTTAGAGCCGATAAGTTCATATCTCATTAGAAGATTAGTGGAATAATATTATCCCAAGGACTGTAATTAAAAAAATAAATATAATCGCAAAACTGATGACTTTTTAAAAAACAATTATGTGTTTCTTTTTTCTACTGATTTAGTAAACTCTATCAAAACAGAATATTTTCAAATATTATCTTAATTATTTTTTTCTTTGCTAGTTTTATTATTTTATCATTTATAACTACTTCTTACTTTGTTTTCATATTTCTATAATTTCATACTTTTAATTGATATTTGAAAATACAGTGTCCAAAATCAATGTTTCATCCAACCTTATTTAGAATCGATCTTTTAGACAACGATTCAATCTTTTAGACAACGACTCGATCTTTTAGACAACGACCGTGTTTGTAATATTCCTTTTATAAGATAACTATCCTAAATCGAATTTCATTAAAAGGTTGCAACGATTCATTTTAATAAATATTAAAAATTTAAGAAATATTTGAATTATGGATTTTGTATTATTATTTTCTAAAAATTTGAATATTTTATTTATCATACTAACAAAGTGATAAAATATCTTGAAGAAACAAGTGTGGCTGTAGTTTTTTTTTTAGCCAAATAAACCATCGATTTTATTAATATTGTCAGAATTTAGTGTTTCATTGGAAAAAGATGATTTTTTTGTTTCCTATAATTAATTAATTAAAATAATTTTGTGGGCACCAAATTAATTTTTTTTTTTTTTTACAGCCGATTGAGGACAAAAAAGAAACACAATGTTGGTACTTGTTAAGTGATTATATAAACTTGACTCGCAAGACTTATGTCACACCGACTTAATCACATTTTCTCTTGGTAGTGTGATACAATCTCACCCACTGATATTTTCTCTCTCTCGCTTGCAAACAAACAATGAACATGTTTCGTCAAATTTGGAGGTGGAATCGAACCGACGAGCTGGTATTGATGGCAAATTATTTAACTAAGTACAGTTTTATTGCAGTTGATACTGAGTTTCCAGGTACGTTGAGAGAAACTTCCATGGACGCTACAGAGGAAGAACGTTACGACGACATGAGTTTCAGCGTCGACAGGACAAAACTAATCCAGTTAGGTCTTACTTTGTTCGACATCCATGGAAGAATCGGTGGTACATGGGAAATTAATTTCTCTGATTTTGGAGAAAGGGAAGATGCGAGAAACGAAAAGTCCATCGAGTTCCTCAAACGCAACGGTCTCGATCTTGAAAAGATTAGACAAAATGGAATTGGTATTGAAGATTTCTTCTCGGACTTTAGTTGTCTTTTGAACATGGCGAAGACTAACATTACGTGGGTCACCTTTCACGGAACCTACGACATCGCATATTTACTCAAATGCATCACCGGAGAATATTTACCGATGACCTCATGGGGATTCGCAGAATCTGTAGCGACAATTCTCGGTTCGGTCTACGATGTGAAAGTAATGGCAGGTCGGTATGAAGGACTAAGTAGCCGGTTTGGTCTACAGAGTCTAGCAGATGAGTTGGGACTTAACCGTGTTGGGGCTGCACACCACGCGGGTTCCGACAGCGAATTAACGGCTAGAGTCTTTGCTAAGATGGCTCAGATTCGCCCCAACGTAGACGAGTCAGAAGGGTTCCTTTATGGACTCGGCTATAGAATTATTTCAGATCGTTTATATGAAGAGGCTCTAATGATGCATCAAAGTGCTCTGCTGCATTTTCACCGTGTGATGATGCCAATATGTTATGGACCGCCACTGCCTCCGCCTCTGGCTCTGCAGCGGCCGGAGTTAAGACCGATGTTTGTTGCTGGTTTTCCGCCTTTCCCGGTTTTGTGTTGGTGCGGAGAGTATCAATGTCTTTAAACTCAGTGTAATCACTTCTTATGTAACTTGTCTCTATTACACAGATGTGATATTCTTCTTGTTTGTTATTTTGAATGTAATTCCAGTATCTCTGATTCAATACATTGGTCTCCGATTTTGATGGAAAGTTAAGTTTTCTATTAATTGTGTAATCCATATTTTGTTCTTATTTCTTGATAATATACTAAATTGAAGATAAATTATAGGTTTGGATATCCCAATATTCGGGTCGGTTATGGGTTTTTCGAGTAGAAGAATTTTGGATCCACATAAATATCCAAAACTTTACGGTTCAGTTTGGTTCCGATCTGATTCAGATATTTATTATCCAAAATATTTAAAATATATTCAAAAATTCAAAAAAAAAAATCCAAAAACCCAAATAACCTCTTGATATTATTTTCCATAGATGTTTGAACATCTCTAATTATTTCAACTGATAATTTCAAATATTATGTTATCTTTATTGATCATTTCATCTCAAATATTTGAAAGTTCTAATTAACTAGATCGATTCGTTTGTTTCAAATCAATACTATTAAAATACGAACACATTTATTTATTAATATTTAGTTATGTGTTATATTACATGAAATGCTGTTAGAATTAAAAAAAAATTAAGTTTCATTAATAGTAAAATGGTCAAACAAATTATTAACTACTCTATTTACAATATCTTTTAATATCTTTGAATATTTAAACATAAATATATATTTCCTTTTTTATTTATAATATAATTTAAAATATGTTATGAAACCTATGAATGTATATCACAAGTAACTTATCTTATATAACTTTACCTTAATTCTTATGTAATTTCATATGTAGCAATTGCATATGTGTTATTTTCTATTATATCTCCCCTATAAATATGTATTTATCTTTCTTGTAATTACACATCAACAAGAACAGAAAACATAAAACATTATCATCTTCTCTCATTTCTATTATCTTAAGTTTAGGTATTCAATTATTTCATAACACAATATCAGCACGAATCTCTGCCATTTGAGTTCTTATAAGGTAATATTTACAAATTTTCAGCATCCAAGCTTTTATTAGGTATGAACTTTTATTTCTTAAATTTAAATATTATAAAAGTCATTGGAGATGATTAATTATCATATATATATATATATATATATTATTAAATAAATCTTGTAAAACTAAAAGAAATCATATATGATTTTCTTTCACTATCATTTATTTATTTGGTGAAATCATTATTATTTATATGATGAACTTAGTATGAATGAATGTGAAATTGAGAATATTACCACATTGGAAATAGCCCCACCACAACTAAATATGGTATAGATATATGATAATAAACCTGAAATTTACTTATCTGATTAAAAGTGTAGCGTAACCGGTTAAAATCATCCGGGTTCATCATCGATATCAATATCATTAAAATGAAAACACAGAAGATTTTTCAAGTGATACATGCTTTAAGATATATAAATTATGATCCCCTCATAAAAATATTCATGAATGAATCACCATTTATTTGGTTGAATAATCTCATTGAATATGAGATTATAATTTCTTTAATAATACCCAATAACTGGTCCAAAGTGATTATTGGTCCAAGATGAATGAGTAGGAAGAACAATCATCTTGAGATGACGTATAAATCTATCACCAAAAGTGAGAAGGATCTAAGATAATATATACATGACCCGAGTTGGGCATGTAATCGGTCTTAGAGTGATATTCAAACCGAAATGAATGAACCAGAAGATTCATTATCTCGAGGGGGAGAATTAAGAATCTCACATCGATAAAATGTTGGTAGACGACTTGGTTTATAAAATAACAATTTATTATAGCGAATAAGTATCCATCAGGGATGTGGTAGACCACTTGGTTTCAGAGAAAGATAAGTGTTCCTGATGAACAACTTATTATTGCTAGTGAGTCTCCGTCTGGGATGTAGTAGACCACTTGGTTCTAGATAAAGATAAGTGCTATTAAAAGTAAAAATTATTATTTCCAGTGAGTCTCCGTTAGGGACGTGATAGACTACTTGATTATAACAATAAATGTTTTGTAAGAATTAGAGCAAATCGTTATGATGGCTCGGAAAAAGAATGATTTTTTAAAAAGATTTTATTGGCATATATTATTATGAACCTATCTCTTCAACAAAATTTGAAATTAAGATATGACCACCAAAAATAGTTGGTTGTGATGTGTATTGATAACAGAAATGTTTCAATTCCTTACTACTACTACTAGGCTCAATCAACCTAATCTTTGTAGTATTTAAGGATCTAATCCAAACTCAAGGTGAAGAACACACTAGTGATGCAGAATTAAGTTTAATCCAAGTGCAAACAAGAAAAGTTAACAATCCTATCAATCTTAACAAGTAAACTAGAGAGAGACAATTTAAATAAGTAATGATTCAAAAGAGTAAAAATAGAGCAAACAAAAACAGAGGATTTAATTCAATAAGGGAAAGCTAAAATCTTGGATTAAGGTCAATGATTCAGATGATCAAGTAATTACTAGAGATGCTAATTCAATCAATAAAGACTGATCCTTGAGCTTAAGAACACTAATATAAAATAACCCACTCTCATGGCATTAACCCTATACTAACCATGTAACATGTATCAAATATCATTGGCAATCACAAGGCAAGCAAGCATTAAAAGTAAGTCTTATTAGCTACTAAACATCCTAACATCAATTCTCATTGGCTAGAAATGTAAAGCTCTTAAAAGTTTGGTTCAGATATTTTCACAAACACCTTCAATGCAAGAAAAACTCTAACATCTAGATCAAGAGAAATCACCTTAATCTAGCATTAAGAACAACCAATAAGAAAGGATCTAAACAAACTAAACCATAAACAACTCTAATCACCTCATAATCACCTTAACCTACCTAACCCATGAGCTTAGAAGATAACTACTCACTAATCTTCATGAAAACACATAAACCCATGATGGTTAGATGCATAATCATAAGATTAACAAGGATAAACAAAGAGAAATGAAAGATTAATAAAAAGAAAAGAGATAATCGCCCTAGATTATAAAAAGATTACCCAATGGGTATTAGGTTTAGACAAGAGATAAAAAGATTATAAAAAGATTACCCAATGGGTATTAGGTTTAGACAAGAGATAAAAGATGTTTTCCTAATTAGGTTTTTAGACTATTTATAGTAGAAGCAAAAAAAACTAGGTTAGCCTAACAAATCTAGGCCTAACCAAAAGAAAATAGGCCTAAAACCCGAAGTCAAAACTGGTCAAGAGAAGCTTGAGAATCGTGGCAGGCAGGAAAAACCAACCACGCATGCAACCTGCCAGATGCTTCGCAAAAATCTGTCTGAAATTGTGGCGACCGGATTTTGCCGGCCAGGCAACCCGCCAGGACATGGCGGGTTGCAACCTGCCAGATGCTGCCCGCCAGATACTTTGCAAAAATCTGTCTTCGATGCTGAAATCCGTGGAGACCAGATTTTGCCCGCCAGGCAAACCGCCAGATACTTCTTCTTCACTTCTTCATGCTTCTTGCCTCCATTTTGCTCCCAAATGCCTCCAAATCCACCAAAGCACTACTCCAACACCTGATAAAGACAAAATCACACAAATGCAACCTAAAATACTTATATGCAATGCAAAATGATCAAAAATAATGAAGAAATCATGATCAAAATGGTGCAAAATTCATAAACATCAACTCCCCCGAACTTATCATTTGCTTGCCCTCAAGCAAAGCTAAAGACAAGAATGAGAGAGAGGTTTGAAGGTGGGGATTCAGAGCCACAAAGTTCACACTTAAGATTCAGCCTAGGGTCCTTAAAAATTGTTGAAAATTGCAAGAACTAACAACCTAGCCTTTGTACTCTTCCAAAGCCATCAAAGCTCAACCTACAGTCCACTAAACCAATTGGAACTCAAGCAATCAAACCAATACAACCTCTTACATTCATTAAGTTGTTTCTAGTGCATTCTTGCAAAGGGAATATCAATCACTCTCACTTGGTTAAGGGATCAAGGCATTTAAGGGTGGCTCAAGATTTATTTTTCCTTTGGTGGTGGCTAACTCTCAAAATAAGGAGCATTTAACATTGCACAAAATTTTTCTAAGAAAAGGAACAATTCATGCATACAAAGATTGATCATCATTGTTCTACCCATTCCTAAGGCACATTTAGAACTCTACCCCTTTTGACACAATGCCTTCTTTTTCTTTTCACTCACCTTCCCAAACTCTTTCTTTAATGAACCTTTTCTTTTGAAAAACTAGCCAACTAGAGAACTCTCAACTCTTTTTTTTTACTTAGCTCTATTCACTTTCTTTTCACTTTTAACCCACTCTTTAATCCCTTTCATTTTCCTTGAGGTTTTTCTTTTCAACACTAAGGGAGTTTTTTTTCTTTTGGCTTTAACTTAGAGATTTTTCTTACATTAGTTCCCTAGAAGCTCTCTTTTCTTTTCCACTTTTATACTTGGTTCATCACTCTTTTATTTTGACTCACCCCCAAATCCCAAAGAGATCAACAACATCTCAACTCACTTCCCAACCTAATTGCTAGCTCAAATGATGTCCTATTACTAGCCCAAATGAGGATCAGCCCTTGTCATTCTCAATACTCTCAAGATTTTGCACATGTAAACACTATCAGAAAAAAGGCCTCACACAATCAAAACAATAAAGGCTAGAAAGGAGGTAATTGGTTTCAAAGGAGGGAGAGGTGCTTGAGTTAACACAAGAGTGGTAACAAGGTAAAGGAAACCCAAGCAAAAGCCATGAGAATGTATATCAAGCCCCTAAGCAAGACAAATTAAGTCCAAATTCAAGTTCAATAGCTTATGAGGTTGAATTGAATATCATGCAAGGTTCACATAGGCTAGAATTTTCAAGGCAAGCATTTTCAGACAAATAAAGTTTCCTCATTCCAAATTGAAGTTCTAGCAGCCTTAAACAACTCAAAAGGACCCAATTCTCAATCCCAAGCATAAACTTCTACAAGGCAAAATCATCATTATCCCCTATGCAGCATGCACAATGCAGTCCTAGATGAAAAGATAACTAGACTCAAACATAAAAAGTAAAATAAATATGAAGCTACATGCATTTTTTGAATTTTTTTGAAAATTTTCTCATTTTTTTGGGGTTTTATGAAAACTTAACTATGTATAATGCAAATGAGACTCAAAGAAGAAACAAAAAAAAAACACATGGTCAGATACGAGGCCACTCCCCCAAACTTACTTCACACAGTCCCTTGTGTGAAATTAGACTTGAGAGAGAATATCTAAACACAAAAGAAAACACAATACAAAGCAGGGTTTGGAGTGTTACCTGAATTTGTTGAGCTGGAGAAGAATGAGAGAGAAATGAGGCTTGAAGACTCCCCCAAACTTGTTGTTTTGCCAGCTACTTGACTTTATTCCACCATCAGCAAAGAGAGTTATGTACAATGATAGTCATGGGAATTCCTCCCAAGTGAGCTTGTTTATAGTCACTAAGCTTGACTCTCCTTCCTCTTTGCTACTGAGGGTTGATACATGGCCTGCCTTCAAGATTAATGGTCAGGACTTGAGAGAGAAGCTCTCGTAGCTTGATTGGATCTCCTGGAACCTCAGCACTGATGATGGTCTTGACACTTGAGAATGGTTTGGACTTTCCTTTGCACTTGGCTTTGTACTCAATGTATCCATCCTTGATCCTCAGTAGGTGTAAACTCATAGTGTTGGGGGTTGGATCAAGAGAGGGAAGGTGGGATTCTTTCAGCTTCCTTTTCTTCTCAAGAATGGTTTTTGTGGTTCCACCCAACCTTTCTTATTTAGCACTTCCCATGTACTCATCCAATTGTCGTTGTAAGTACTCTCCATGTATTTCTGCTGCACAAACTTCAATCTTGGGAGACTTAACTTCCACTACACTCAGAACCTCAACCTTGTCAACTGTCTCCTCTTTGATAGGCAGCTCTCTAGTAGTTATTGTTCCACAATATTCAGAAGTGGAAGCTTGTAAGGGATATGAGGTCTTGCTGTTGATGTGGTGAAGAGTCACCCTCTTGCTTGGAAAGTCAATGATGGCTCCAACAGTGTTGAGAAAGGGTCTTCCAAAGTGGGACTTTCTTATTGCCAACTATGTCCAAAACAGTGAGGTCTATTGGAATTGTGCAGTCCTCAACCTTCAGTGGATAGTCCTCAATGAGAACAATTTGAGATTTGGAAGAAGCATCTCCAAACATGATAGAAAAAGTGTTGGGAAGCATGTCCTTGATTCCTAAACTTTTTACCATCTCAAGTGAAATAATATTCACACTTGCACCAGAATCAGCTAGAGCATCATCAAGGTTTAAAACACCAAGAGAGCATGGAATGGTGAACTTCCCTTGATCTTCAAGTTTGGGTAGGGAGGTAGGATTGGCTGGAGGCTCTTTAGGGGATATAGAAATGCCCAGAAACTCTTGCACCTTCTCCTTATTGGCTAGAATGAACTTAATGAGCAGCATTTGTTGATGAGCTTCTTTCATGGTTGGCATATTAGGCAGCTCAACACCAATCTCACTCATATCCTTTCTGAAATTGGAGATGACTTTCTTTTGTGCTTTAGTGAGAATTCTATCTGGAAATGGAAGCTTGGGCTCATAGAGAGAATGTTTAACTTCAGTAGATTCTGCTTTTTCAATGTTCTTGGTGCTCTCTTTCCTTTACCTATGTTTCTCTTCAACTTTTACAACCCTTTTAATATCTGAGTTCTCAACACTAGAACTATGAAGAAGTCTGGAGATCTCGTCTATTGCCCTTTCATTCTCATCAGATTGGGTATTTCTCAAAGCTCTTGTAGGGTTAGTGGATTCTACCTCTGTACCATCATTAGAGAAGATGACATTATAAAACTCCTTGGGATTAACCACAGCTTTTCCAGGAAGTTAGCCACTTTGCCTTGTAGAAGGTGATGGTAGTTGAGCCAATTGATTATCCAATGTTTTGATGTGTTGTTGCAAGTCTTCTACCTTATCATTGAGCTCCTTCTTTATAGTGTTCAACTCAATAGCATACCTTCCTTGTCTTTCTAAAATCTGTCTAATCAAGGCATTAGTCTCCTCTTGAGGGTTTGAATTTGAAGAACTGACTTGTCCTTGCATAGAGTGATTCCCTTGATTAGAGTAAAACCTTTGTTGTGGCTGGAAATATCCTTGATTAGCAAATTGAAGTGTTGGTTAGAAGTTGCCTTGTAGAGAGGTGGAGGGTAAGTCTGATCTTGAGGATTCTCCACATTGGGATTCCTGTAAGAGATGTTGTTATTTCCTCTATAAATTGGGTTGTAACCCCTTTGACATCCCTGATTGCCAATGTAGTTGATCTCCTCTTGGCCTTCTTGCTGCAACCCAACATCTTGTTGTTGCTGACCTTGATCAAATTCTCCAACATAACTGACATTCCTTTGAGTAGCTTGAAGCATCTTCTCCATCTTTTCACATATAGCTTGCAGAACTTTCTCTTTGCCTTGGGAGGTCCCATCCTCCCTATTGCTTCTATCATAGTTTTCTCCATAAGCTGAGTTGCTTTGAGAAAGGTTCTCCACTAGCAGCATTTCATCAGCCTCTGCTTGTCCCAAGAAGTTTCCATTGCTAGCAGTGTCTAACATCATCCTGTACTTGGGAAGAGTTCCTCTGTAAAGTGTGGTAAAGAGACTCTCCTTTGAAAAACCATGGTGTGGGCATTGCAGAGTATACCCTTTGAATCTTTCCCAAGCCTCTCCAAAATTTTCATTTCCTTTCTGAGTAAAGCTTGATATCTCATTCCTTAGCCTTGCAGTTCTTGAAGTGGAGAAGAACTTAGTAAGAAAAGGTTTTGTTACACTGATCTCAAGAGATAATGGAACCCTGAGGCAAACTCTTCTCCCACAGGTGAGCTTTATCTCCAAGAGAGAATGGAAATAATCTGAGCTACAGAGCATCCTCAGAGACTCCATTCATCTTCACAGTCCCACACAACATGTCAAACTGATCAAGATGGTCCAAAGGGTCGTCCATTGGTAGACCATGGAACTTGTTTGACTGGATCATGTTGAGTAGACTTGCTTGACTGGATCATGTTGAGTAAACTTGCTTTTATCTCAAAATTGTTGTTTTCCACTGGAGGAGCTCTGATTCCTGATCTATTGCCATAGTTTGTTGGCTCATCAATTTGCCCAATAACCCTATCTGGAGCTCTAGGCCCTTGCATGTTGCCTTGGTCCTGATGACCTTGATTATGCTCTGCCATATCTTGTTGCTGATCTTCCAACTCAGCAACTCTATCCTGAACCTTTTTCTGCCTGCCAAGTTGCCTTTCAAGTGTTCTGGTATTTGAAACAAGTGGAATCAAGTCTGATGTTCCTCTGCTTCTCAGATTCATGCACCAAAACCTGCAAGAAAGTGCAACTCACAAACAACAAAAATGGTAAGTGTTAAGGGTGACTTGATCTCAAGCTGAAAATCAATCACTAATGGTTCAATCAACTCTCTAAGATGGCAACGACGCCAAATTGATAACAGAATGTTTCAATTCCTTGCTACTATTCCTAGGCTAAATCAACCTAATCTTTATATTATTTAAGGATCTAATCTAAACCCAGGGTGAAGAACACACTAATGATGCAGAATTCAGTTTAATCCAAGTGCAAACAAGAAAAGTTAACAATCCTATCAATCTTAACAAGTAAACTAGAGAGAGACAATTTAAATAAGCAATAATTCAAAAGAGTAAAAACAGAGCAAACAAAAAAAGAGGATTTAATTCAATAAGGGAAAGCTAAGCTCTTGGGTCAAGGTCAATGATTCAGATGATCAAGTGATGACTAGAGATGCTAATTCAATCAATAAAGACTGATCCTTGAGCTTAAGAACACTAATATAAGATAATCCACTCTCATGGCATTAACCCTATACTAACCATGCAACATGCATCAACTCTCATTGGCAATCACAAGGCAAGTAAGCATTAAAAGCAAATCTTATTAGCTACTAAACATCCTAACATCAATTCTCATTGGCTAGAAATGTAAAATTCTTAAAGGTTTGGTTCAGACATTTTCACAAACACCTTCAGTGCAAGAAAAACTCTAACATCTAGATCAAGAGAAATCACATTAATCTAGCATTAAGAACAACCAATAAAAAAGGATCTAAACAAACTAAACCAGAAACACCTCATAATCACCTTAATCTACCTAACCCATGAACTTAAAAGATAACTACTCACTAATCTTCATAAAAACACATAAACCCATGATAGTTAGATGCATAATCATAAGATTAATAAGGATAAACAAAGAGAAATGAAAGATTAACAAAAAAAAAGATAATTGTCTTAGATTATAAAAAAATTATCCAATGTGTGTTAGATTTAGACAAGAGATAAAAGATATTTTCTTAATTATGTTTTTAAACTATTTATAATATAAGTAAACAAAACTAGGTTAGCCTAATAAATCTGGGTCTAACCAAAAGAAAAATGGACCTGGTCAAGAAAAGCTTGAGAATCGTTAAAGTTAGCCAACTTCAAAATGTTAGCCAACTTCAAAATCAGTTGAGCAAACAAAGGCAATATGATGATTTAGCAAAGCAGATGGTGGAAGAGGTTAATGTTGCCGTGATGAATAGCCAAAGGAAGAGCACCACATGGCCCATCTTTAGTAAGGATTTATCCAACAATGTATTGGAATGGCGAGTTGGTTTTAGTAGTCCATGCTCGCACCAGAAAGAGCATCGTTCAATTTAATTCGACCAAAAACCACGAAAATGATGAATCTGCATTGAATCATACCTTATCTTACTTGATTTTGTTGTTGATTCTCAAAGTTTGGCTAACCACATACTTTATTTTTGTTTCGTTGTAAATTTAAGATATTTTTTATGTGCAGTCCTTCTTAAAATTTAATTGGAGTATTTTTTTATAGAATTTTCAGAATATTTTTTTTTATAAAAAGTACGTAAGAGAAAAAAAAATTTACTATCAAATGTTTTAAGTAATGGTCTGAGAACCTTTTATTATTATAACATATATTTTGATTACCACATATATTGAGACAACTGCTATTACATAGAGCTGACAAAGTCAACAATTTCAACCACATCATGGAGCAGAGTGTTGGAGTTGACCACCCTACAATTCTGCCTGATCTGTCCTTGAGATCCTGTGAGAGGCGTAATGTTTCCCATCCTATTCATTGCCTCCACGAATGCATTGAAGAACGTTTGTGTGCCATCAGCATATGATCTCACTAAAGGGATTGTATCAGTGGCATTAGGGCTCGAGAATAGCTCCTGATCGGTCTGAATAAGTCCTTTTTGCTCTCTTAGATTCACATAATATTTGTTGTCAAATACCGTCGGTGTACGTAGATCGAAATCCACCAAGACGCTCTGGTTACCATTACGAGGACATAGTCCACGAAGCGTCTGGAGGTAAGTAGTGTTTAGGGTAGGATCAGGTAAACCGGTGTTGCTAAAGTTGTATAGCCTGTCCATAATAAACTGGCATTGGTTTTTACCAAACGTGTGACCACCTAACCCAAAGAAGATCACATAATAAATAATAAACTCGCAAAACTAACTGCATGAAATGTGTGTTTTTGTTATTATTCCTAAAACATAGTAATTACCAGATAGAGCAACGAGATCTGAAGGACGGTCAAGGCCAACATTTCTAAAGCTGGCTTTGAGTTGTGGAAGCGTGAAGAACGGAGCAGGGAGATTTGCATTAGAGAGATTAAAAAATGCTTGTAAGCTATCTCTTCTCCCCAAAGGAACCCTCCATGAAGGACCTCCTGCCTAAAATAACCACATTTCAAAATAGTAATTTTTTAGAAAATCAGTTTTTAATATATATAAGTTTCTCTGTTTAGCAAGAAAAAGAATAACACATAGTAAAAGCTGAACAATTAACTAAGTCAAAAGAATAGAAAGAGATGATCGGTTTGTTGTTGTAATGAGATTTAAAATTCGTAATAACTATATATGGGTCAAAAAAAATTTTTTAAAGAAACCAAGTGTTTTGAATATTTTCTCAACAAAACTTCAAACAATGTCTTTTTGTCAAGCTCAAACAACTTACAGTATTCAAGTTTTTTCTTTAATCTTATGCTGTCATGTTTGATATATACATATATGTAGTGACGACTTTATGTAGGAATTTATAACACGTTTGTCATGAACAAAAAGAAAAAAGAGGGTTTGTATCAGCGGAGCTTACCAGATTGACAGATTGTTGAGCTGCGATGGTAAGAATATCTGCACATGAAACAGTTCTCGGGCATGCACTCTCAACTGCTGTTTTCATTCTATCAATCACTGGAAATCCCCGAGCCGAGTTTGCATTTGGAGCAGCGTCCTTTTCGGTTCGAAATGATGTAGAGTTGTCCAAAAGGATCGATGCATCACAACCCTTTAACAAAAACATAATAATAACAAATTAGTCAATAATTTACAGCCATGATCAAATCTATACCACGGGTAAACAGTGTGAGATTGCGTTTTCATTCACTAAAACAATTTGTTTTCTAAAGCAAGGGGTTCACTATAAGCCTGAGATTTTCTGTTTTTCTTTCTATCATAAATCCATCAGTAAGTTCTTAACGAGTTTACGGATCCATTCTCTTCCTAAATAACGTAATACAAATAATTCATGTTTGCTGTTGAATTGGAGATCTGAGATTAATATATGTTTTTGGAATTATATGTTTATAAAAAATTAAATATTGGTCTCTTAAATAATAAGTCAATGCTGACGACAAGAGCTAAGATATTCGACCGTTAAACCAAATCCAAGTGTGTAAAATTTTATAATTTTATACTGATGGTCCAGATGAATCAGATCCGTTAAGCCACTGATTATTATAGTGGATAACGTATCATCTTAATTATATTACTAACACAAAGTAAAAAACAAAATTTAAATTTAAATCTCCCAAACTTTTAAATTATGAATACAACTATGTAAGTACTAAGTACGGTAAACCACATTTAATTTTTTCTTTGTCTACAAATGATGTGTTACTTAGTTTTTTTTTTTTTTTCCATGTGTTACTTAGTTATCAATGATAACAACGTGTTTGGTTTTTCTTGAGTGACCTAAAACAATTAGTCCTGAAATCAAGTAGGTAAATATTGTTTTTCAATTTACGAAAGGTTGAATATATGTTGAAGACAGAAAATGTAATTATATGGAATAGTAAAACATATATGTTCTTTATATTTCTTTAGAAAAAAAATGCTCTTTATATTTCTGAAACGTAGAAAATAAAATTTGTTGTAACTCTAAGATACTAAAGTTGCATATCTTGTGAGCGAAAGTTCACTTTACTACACTGTGAAAGGAATATCTTACATTAACGAAACAGTCGTGGAAGTGAAGACGTAGGATGCTCGCGGCGATACGAGGATCCGACCTTAGTTCGTTGACGATGGTTTCCCGTACGATGTTGAAGACGCTAGGGCATGTAGTGTCGTAGAAGGTCGGGGTTAGTTGAGCACTGGATGAATGAAGCATAAGACATCCCAATGTTATTAGGGTTGTCCAAGTTGACAAGGATGACGAAGAAGAGAAAGACATTTTTTTCTTTCAAGGAAAAATTATTTGATTGCTTTTAGTCGAGAAGGTGAGGAAATCCCATATCGCGAAGAATCATTTTATAAACAAATTGGGTCTAACTTGTAGGCTTTCTTTTTTTCTGAATTATTTGTATAATATTTTTGGTCAACAACTGCATCATCTATATGTTATACACACGTTACATATTTACTTATTTTAAGACTATATCTCTAATGATTTCTTCTATTTTTTACTCCAAAAATATAATTCTCTAAAAATAGAGATAAATTTTATTTTAATGATTAATTCTGTTTTAATGAATTAATATTTTTTGTAAGACCTTATATTTTTAATATATATTAATTTTCTCCATCATTTTATTTTTGGGCAAAAACTACATAAACTTTTGATTTTCTTAAAACTAAATATATTAAATTGAAAAAATCATTACATCAAAAGAAATTGAATATCAAATACATTTTTTAAGAATAGACATTGTACTTCTCTCACATATGATTAATTAAAATATTTCAAAGTGAAAAATGAGATTTTTTATATTATCATTGTTATTTATTAAAAATTAATAATTTAAAAATATAAAATTAATTATTATTATTTTTATAATCTTTTTAACTATAAAACTAAAATGTATAATTTGTTTGATTATAGTATATCAAAATTAAATGATTAGTTTATTAATAAAAAAAAGGAATTTGGAGTAACTTTTAGAGTTTTCTATGTTAGAGTAAAATATAAAATGTTATTAGAGATAATTTAATATATATATATATATATATATAGAGTTTAGAGAGAAAAATAAAATGTTATTGAAGATGCGCTAAACTACTAATATAGTAACGAGATTTGATTAAGTTTTCTGATTTTCTCGGATCGGTATTTAATCTGTTTTTTTGGGACCGATTTTGAAAATATTCAAAAACATTAATGGATAAAATTAAGGGTGAATTACTAAAATGATATAAAATTATTTAACAATTCATTTTAAACAGTAGTATAACTTTTATAAAATTTTTACATATTTATAAGTGTCAATTTAGCAAGTAATGGGTTTATGATGCTAATCTAATATTTTCCATATATTTTAGTGTCATTTTAGTTATTTTCTCTAAAATCAAATTCTCCATTACCTTTAAAGTTTTAGATTACTTTTTTTTTGAACTTTATGTTTTGGAATTGAAAAATAGACTTGTTTTTGAATATCTATTTGTGCTAACATAGTCATTTTCTCCTGTGCCGGTGCCGGGTATGGATAAAATCGATTTAACTAAATCGCCCTTGAATATATAAAACGAACAAATATGAACACAAATAAGATTGACAAATAATTCATTAATCGATTACTTGTCAGAAATGATAACAAACATTTTAGGTGTTTATACAAAAAAAACGCTCTCTATCTCTTGACTTCAACTTTCTCACTTCAAAAATATCCTTTCTCCACTTTCTATACACCCTCACTTCCAATATATCAAATTATCCCTTTTCTTATTTATTTTCCAAAATAATCATAAACCAACGAAATACGCCACATATCTATTTTATTAGATTAGAATAACATTACAGAATTAGCCTTATAATCATGTAATATATTATACAAAATACCATTGAATATTAATGATCTGATTAAATTTGAAAATATGGTTAAGCCTATGATCAAATGCATATACCAAAAAAATTTCATGACTGAAGAACCAGTTAACCTAGACACTAGTACTAGTATTATCGAGGCCATGTATACTGTACGTGGTGTATACAGATGCATCTAGGACAATATTAGGATGTATACTTATGTAGGAGAAGCAATTGATCATCTACCCATCAAGAAAATTGAGACCGTATGAAACAAATGGCCGACACATAATTTGGAGTTAGGAATAATCGTGTTTGCAGTTAAGATTTAGAGATAGTATTTGTATGTAGAGAAGATGCAAGTGTTTAAAGATCATAAAAGATTGTAGATCTTTACTTCAGGGGATCTCAATCTAAAACAGCACAGGTTGGTAAAAGTGTTAGGTGACTACAAACTAGACATTTTTTATCATTTGAGAATAGCAAACCAAGGGGCTGAGGCCTTTAGTAAATAGAATATTGATATCTCAGTCAAAATAGGTGAACGAGTTGGTTGCCAATTTGGCTAGTTTGTGACTTTGTACTACTACTTTTGAGGAAAGGACAGCTGGTTTAGACGCCTTGATCAGACAGACTTCTTATAGAGGATCAGTAAGGTTCACAACATGAGGATGCAGCATTACAAAAACTAGTTGAGAAGAAATTTTATGAATATCATACTACAATAATTGGGACTTATCTATTTAAGAATATAGTGCGTTTGAAAAAAAAAAAAAATGCATCTGAAGGACAAGCTCGTGTTAGGCGCACAACTTATCTATTCATCCTAACAGCATGAAAATGTACCAAGACGTGAAGCACTATTTCCATTAGGACGAGTTGAAGTATGATATCACTACTTGAACTTTACAGTATCAAAATTTTCAGATGGTTAAAGTAAAATAGTAGCTACCTGGTAAGTTAATGAAGGAATTACCTTTACCCGAGTAAAAGTGAGATATCATGACCATGCACTTTTTTAGTGGGCTACCAATACTATTAATAAAAGACACAATTTGGGTGATCATGGACATACTCACCAAATCTGCATATTTCATAACTATTAAAAGAAGGATGAAGCAAATTGATTAGCTTAGAAGTATATAAAATAGTATTACAATTTCATGAAATGTTAGTAAGTAATGTATCAGACCGTACGTGATCCAAAATTAACTTCAGCCTTTTGGCAGACCTATCAGAAGGCGTTGGGTACAAAAGTACACTTTAGCATGACTTATCATCTACAAGACGGATTGACAGTTGGAAACTTAGAATGGACGATACATATGCTTGAGGATATGCTAAGAGTTTGTGCACTTGACTGCAAATGAAACTGGGGGCAGTTCCTACCTTTAGAAGAGTTTTCATATAAAAATAACTACCATTCAAGCATTGAGATGTCTCCAGATAAGGCTTTTTACAGACGATTTTTTTGAACCCCATTGTAGGAAAAAGTGGGGAGAAACAAAACTTAAGAGTCGGAAATGGTTCCAAAAAATATTTAACAAGTGAAGTTCCTCAAATCCAAGCTGAAAGAGACTCACGATTAATACAAGGGTTATGCTATCCAGCGAAGAAAAGTCTTAGAGTTTACAATGGAACATAATGTCAACTTTAAAATAATTAAGAACATATCAATGAACTATAGAGTACTCTAAGTAAGAAGAATTTGAAGCCAAAGTTTTAAAGGCCATTTTTGATCATTGAGAGAATTGGAGTAGTGACTTATGCACTTGAGTTGTCATATGAATTTTCAGATGTCCACAATGTGTTTCATCTATGAGTACTGAAAAAGTAATCCAGAAACCATAATTAATCCTTCCGCAGCCACCAAAGGACGTGAACCACAATTTGATAACACAGAGCAAACAATTCAGAGGCTAGGAACTTAGAGTTCCGAGGCATAAATATCAGGATGGTTTATGTGTGTTGAGAGAGAGATGGAATCTTTGAGAATATTTGGGAACCAAATTTTCAGATGAATTCTGATAATCCAGAGCTATTTCCAAGTACTGATGTGTTGTGGGAGGTTGAGTTAAATTTGGGAGAGTTGTCCTATCTCGGGCCTATGCCTAATGTAAAAAGATTAGATTTGTGATGTTTTGTTTCATTTAGAAAGAATCCTAGATTTTTCTACCTCCTCATTTATAAAAAAAAGAGGGCAGTCTTTAAATTTTTCTTCATAAGCAAAGTCCTTCCCATATGGAGAGCCAGCCGTTGCTTATTAGTAGACTACTGTTGACGAAAACACCATCATCGAGCTACCACCACCGGAAAGGAGATCCAGTCAAGTTCCAATCCTTTCTTGTCATTTTCTCGAGTCTTCTGCTCTTGTTCTTATAGATCTAGCCAGTGATAATGGTAAGAAAACCCTAGCCATTTTATCTATTCTCCTTTGTCTTCTCTCTTCTTCTGAATCACTCATTTCAGGTTTGGGTGGAAACCAATCCTTGTTATTGTTGTTCCTGATTATGTGGAGCCGTGAGTAGCAAGTCCACATCTTCTTCTTCTTTGTTCACAGATCTTGATTAAGGGGAGGGCTGGCTGTAACTCTATCTCTTACTTTCATTCGCATATTATGGTACAAGTGTATAGAGAGTCTATTCGCACCTATGTGTATCTATTAGTGTATATATAATTTCTTATGAATTTCTTGATGCCTGCTTAAGGTACAGTAGTCAAAGGATGGGTGACCTACCGGGAAGTCATTCGCGGTACCGTGTAAATGAGGCCAAAACACGGGGAATGGTCATGTGGTGATTGTAGGGATAATATATCATGACTTTCGAACCTCTCGGTTAATGCACCGACCGTTGGACAGGGGTGGACCGGCTCATAGGCCTAGTGAGAGGACATGGGGGCCCACTGGTAGAGGCAGTCAGGGCGTTATAAGTGGTATCAGAGCCGGTTTCCCGTCTCAGTGCTGGCCTGAGAGGCCCTGGGAGGTGGTTAAGAATTGGTCTTGGTTCGCAACGAGGACGTTGCGCTCTTTGAGTGGGGATGAATTGCAACATCCTGATTTCTGGTATATGGAAACTTATGTGGAGAGGTTAAAATAATTGATTTGGCTACCTATGTCACCAAATTGCACTTACCTTTTCGGTTGCCTATCCAGAGAGAACTCCAGGGTTAAGCGTACTTGAGTTGCAGTAGTCAAAAGGATAGGTGACCTACCGGGAAGTCATTTGCGGTATCGTGTGAGTGAGGTAAAAACACGGGGAACGGTCATGTGGTGATTGCGGGGATAATATATCATGACTTTCGAACCTCTCGGTTAACGCACCGACCGTCGGATAGGGGTGGGCCGGCCCATGGGCTTAGTGAGAGGATATGGGCCCACTTGTAGGGGCGGTCGGGGCGTTATAGTAATGATATATACACTAAGTCTATGTGGTGGGTGTGGAAACGATGAGACACTGGTGTTAGTGGGTGGGGTCATATTGATACACTGGCGTGGGTTTTCCACCGTGGTTACTGTGGTTTGATTATGTTTTATTGGATGTTTTAGTTGGTGATTTGTGATGTGTAATATTTGATGTGGTAGATTTCAGGGTTCATAGAGCAGTTTCTTAGATGCTCACATCTCCTTCTCTTTTAGGTGAGTTCGAGGATGTGCATGAATAGTCTTAAAATGGTGTCACGATTTTTAAATTTCAGGAGTTTACTTAATTTTTCACTTTGCCTTTGAAGAAGTTGATAACTTTGTTTAGTTGTGTTTCTGTTTTTAAGACAGTTTTTGAAAGACTTGTTGGATTTAATTCTTAAAAATAATAATTACATTGATCTTTTTAATGTATTTTGTGATTATTAGCAATCTAAATATATACCATTTGTGTTAAGTTAGAGGCATGTATGATAACTAAAAGATCTTTAAAATCATTAAAATAATAGTACTAATCTACCGCATGTATTTTCAAACTTAAAAAGAAAAAGACATTGTTCCAATGGAAATAATATTTTTAAAGTTTTAGACAATAATTTTACACTAGAAAAAAGTAAATAACATGAAATATGTACTCTACACACAATATAATATATTATTTCTCATTAAATAAGTAACAGCCTTGATTTTTGTTTGAAAGTAAATATTGTTTTAATTGATTACCATTTTATCATAAATTAATAAGTGTTTGTGTGTGATCTAAATAAAACTTTTTAAAAATAATGTTGGAATTAGTTTTGTACCATTAATTTAGAAGCGACACATGGAGAGAAGGTATATCCTCCCGATGCATGGATTCATGTTGCCACTATTCACCAAGCGTCCTACTAATGCCACTGCAAGACTGCAAGCTGAATTGACTGTTGTCACCTAAATCATTGGGTGATTGATAAGGAATGGATATGACAGGAAGCCTGACCTAAGAGGTTTACTCGCGTAGAAAGAGAAAAAGGTAAAGGCCAACATAAGTATATTTACTAAATACTACCTCGAGTAGTATGAAAGAGCTCTCACTCCCTTTCGCTTCTTTCCGGTTATATCAAACACCTTATTAACAGATGATTGCTATAATCAAGATGAAGCAGCCCAGTGAATCCTTTCACGTAACCCCTCATGTATACATATTTTGAGTTGGTCGATGATCTAACTTAAACACCAAAGATTCTTCAGAGAAAAACCATGTTTTTCATTTTTGGATAACCCAAAAAAAGCATTTTTAAAATTTTTGTGTGTAAATATGTTGCAGCAAAACGACCAGATGATAGATTTCTGTAAAAAATACGTTCTCTATTTGTTTAATGGACTACTTTTTACTTATTACTCAATAATGATTCCAATCTAAAATAAATCACAAATAATTAACAAAGAAATTAAAAAAATAATTCGAAAAAATCACTATGAACAGTTAATACCTTAATTTAATTAAATTATTATCTACAGGTATTAAAATTATTTATAATAAATCATTACTATTTTCCAAATAAATATTTATTAACAAATATTGTGCTATTTAATAAAATTGCATGCTTTCACAAAATATAAAAAAAAACAAAATTTATATCTGCAAAAAAAATCTATCCCCTCATATTTTGGAGTTTTTCTATAATGCCCTAACCGCCTTTACCAGTGAGTCTCATATCTTTTACTAGGCCCATGGGCCGGCCCATCTCTTTCCGAAAGTCATGATATACTATCCCTGCAATCACCACATGATCATTCCCCGTGTTTTGGTCTCACTCACACAGTACAGCAAATCTCTTCCCGGTAGGTCATCCATCATTTAACTACTGCACCTCAAGTACGCTTAACCCTAGAGTTCTTTCTGGATAGGTAACCGAAAAGGTAAGTGCACTTTGGTGACATAGGTAGCCAAATCAATTCTTTTTAACCTCTTCACATAAGTTTCCATATATACCAGAAATCGGGATATTACAATTCACCCCATTCAAAGAGCGCAACGTCCTCGTTGCGAACCAAGACCAATTCTTAACCGCCTCCCAGGACCTCTCAGGTCAACACTGAGACGGAAAACCGGCTCTGATACCACTTATAACACCCCGACCGCCCCTACCAGTGGGCCCCATGTCTTCTCACTAGGCCCAGGGGCCAGCCCACTAACAGATGGTCGGTGCGTTAACCGGGAGGTTTGAAAGTCATGATATACTATCCCTGCAATCATCACATGATCATTCCCCGTGTTTTGGCCTCACTCAATCGGTACCGCGAATAATTTCCTGGTAGGTCACCCCATCATTTGACTACTGCAGCTGAATCACGTTTAACCATAGAGTTCTTTCTGGATGGATAACTGAAAAGGTAAGTGCACTTTAGTTACATAGGTAGCCAAATTAATTCTTTTTAACCTCTCCACATAAGTTTCCATATATACCAGAAATCGGGATGTTACACTTTCATTATAAAATCGAATGAAAAATCGTTATTTTTTTTTCTTATCGCAACAGAAAATAGCTATCTTTTTTTTTTTTTTTCACAAGCCTTTCTTTATTCATCTTAATCAATTGTGTTACTAGAAAGGAAGAGTTAACCATGACTATTTGATTATAAACATGGAACTTAAATAAAGATAAACATAAAGTTGGATAGTTGATAGACGCAGTCGTTATACCAAAATAGAACACAGTATAGAGATTTCCGCGAATCTCAACAAGGTTGAGCCAATGTAGTTGAATGATGTTAAGAAATAGTGAGAATACAAAAAGTGAACTCATACCAGTGATTTTTTCTACAAGTAATGCTTGGTTAACAATCTTGAATTCGGCTGCACTAACCAGTGTTGAACCTTTAAAACAAACACAGAGTAGATCATCATTTATGCACACATCCAAACCACAAGCTGACCACGCATAACAATAGCAGCGATACACAAGCCGTGGAGAAAAGAAAGGTGGAATTGGTCTCAAAAGCGCGGCAATAAACAGCAACTAATACAGCCCGCATGCAAGAGGACAAATTAATATACAATAGCAATTAGTCAAAATACGCTAACCTTTCCAGGGTAAAAACCGGTTTAGGCCATGGTAGCATCTTACAGGAACATAAGGTTATTCGAAAGAAACCCCCAAATGGAATCATACACATCCAATAGTAAGATCATTGGAGATTATAACCACAAATTAGCCATAAATATCACCACATATAGAGAGGATATTACAACATGAGCTCGGTTCAACGGCTGGGATATATATATATATATGTGAGTTTTTGATCAAAGGAAAGAAAACGAACCATTTTTGATGGCCTATGAAGTCGGTTAAAGCCCAGATTTGATTTTAACGCACCAACCCAATTAGTGTTTTTTTTTTTTGCAGAGAGAGAGATGGCTTGGTCAGGATTTGAGTGGAGATAGTCGCCAGTTGCTATAATTACACTGGACAGAGGATGGGACGCCGGATCTGGGAAAAGGATAAAACTCATTGAGATTACAAAGCGGCAGGTTGTGAGGATGAGACAATGTTCAGAGCGTGGGGAGGATTGCCCGTCGTCTTCAGTATCGGCAGCCAAAACACGAGACTCCATAACCAGACAGTTGAAGAAGCTTGTCACGACAGAGCTGGGGCCAATGGTGTTGGAAAGAAACGACGAAGGATTGAACTTGGACGCGGCTGAGGATTTGATGAAGGCTACAGATCTGGTGAGGTATGACAGATCACAGATCTGAGGGTAGGGGGCTGCACTGGTAAAGCCGAAGGTAGTAAAAACCAGCTGTGAATAAAAATAGCAAGAGATGGGGAGCTATAGAATAGAAAAACGGCAGAGAAATTAATGAACATGATTTGAGGATGATGGTTGTAGAAGAAAGTAAAGGTGGTGGTCAGCTTCCCCTATGGCCACAGAGCCACCCCGCCCTTCGGAGACCAGTTTAACCACTAAAACGCGTCTGTTTATACCTTAGCTGAGGGCAACGGGTAAAATTTCTGGAGAGAGGTGGTTAAGTGATGGGATTGCAACATTGCCAGCACATTGTAACAAAGGGTAGAAGAGAGAGGTGGTAGCGAGGAAAGCAAGAACAGAAGATGCATAAGGTGACACCGATGAGTTTTGCTTCGACTATGATTCCTCGATACTCATGTCTGGGAGAAAAAGGAAATAAGGGGTATGATAAGGAAATATTTTCAGAAAGTGGCTTTTGTTTGATGCTGTCTGTGTCCAAATCTTACATTAGCTAGAAAGTCTAACATTCAATATTGATTTTCTTCTTTTCTGGTCAGATTGTTTGATACTTAAATGTCATAATGTTTACTTATTTATGAATCTTTTAAGATTTCTACATGAGAGCAGCTTCATTTAAAAGTTTTTAACAAAGTACTTTATTTGAAAACCTTTTAAAAATTGGTAACATACCCAAATCACACATGTTATTTAATTAATAATTTAGCTTTTTAAAAAGAACACAATTGTATAATTAAAATATTAGTATTTTGTGAGATTCTAAGAATTTTTACTCATAAAAATGCTCTTAACTCTATACACTTCAAAAATAAATTTGGTTTCTTCTCTTTTCTGTCTCAAATCTTTATTCTATTTTAAATAAGGAAAACAAGTATAAAAAGGTATCAAAATGATCCAATAAAATAGTTATGAAAAATTACAATTAAGATAGAAACTAGGTAATAACCTGCGCTGTGCGCAGGGTGAAATATTTATTAATTATTTCATAATATTTAAATTAAAAAT
>OVBI01001472.1:0-33724 GCA_900406495.1 Sisymbrium altissimum | reverse complement strand
AACTATTAAACAATTTCACCCTTAATTTAATTAGATTTAAGAAAGATGAAAATCAATCTTATATGTAATCATGGTGAATAATTAGATAATGACTATATTTCATTTGTGTTTGTTTACATATTTTTTGTAGAAAGGTTATAGACTTTTTACAAGTACTTTACCAAATAAATATTTAATTCTTAATTGCGTTTAATTTTTGTTGTTAAAATCATTTTATAGTTGGTCCTCTTTGTCTTTTGTTACTAAAACCATTTGATTTTTTTTGGTGATAAGATCATTTGATCTTTTATTACTAAAGTCCATTTGTTCTTTTGTTAAACATTTTTTATTTCAGATAACAACATTGATTCAACAACATTTATCTATTCTTTTGTTTTTCTTAATCTGTTTTACAATCATATATTTCATTCATTTTATAACATTAAGGTTATACATAAAAGCATTACAATTAAATATCCACAAATAAAAATACAATAAAAAATCTACCGTCACGTTTACGACCGTCAGTAAGTCTATCGTCATATCATAATAAATCTATCATAAAGCAATTTTTTTATTTTTCATTAATGGTATAATCGTAATTTTTTGTATCTTCTTCATTTTAGGGTTTTCAACCTGCAATTATTTTGTGCAGCCGCCGCCAATTCTTCTTTTCACATAATTCATCAGTTTTTTGCGTTTTTTGTTGTTAATATTTCAAATTTGTAGATCTATCGTCAATATCGTCGCCATTGAATCTGCAAAACCCCAATCGGAGAAGATGAACAGTTACTTCTTCATTGGTCGAAATCGATTCATTAAACAAATCTATCATCAATTATTTTGCAAAACAAAAAAGTCTACTGTATCATTCCTAATAAATCTAGTATCAAACATTTTGTGAAGAAAATAAGTCTATCACAATCCTAATAAGTATACCATGAATCCTTTTCTAAAGAAAAAAGTTTATCATCATTTATAATAAATATACCATCAACCGTTTTATACATAAAAAAAGTCTACCAACATGAATCTGAAAAACCTTCATCAGAGAAGATGAACAGTTACTTTTCGCCGCCGTTAACTATTTTAAAATCCAAATCTACTTACCTTCATCACCATTAACAAACCAACCAAGTCGCTGCCGTCGTCAAAACCTGCAAAACACGCGTCGGAGATGAAATTGTTGTGTCCCCTTGCTCGAAATCAAAGTTCAACGAAAGAAAGAAACAGAAGGAGATGAAATCGGTAGGGGAGGAGGAGGAGGAGAAAAATCGAGAGAAGAGAAATACTTATCGAGGGAAGGAGGAGGAGGAGGAGGAGAGAATAACTTACCAAAGGAGACGAACTTGAGAGGAGGAGGAAGAGGATGAGAGAATTCGTCGGATGAGAAGATAAAGAAATGGCTGGAGGAAGAAATCTCCCTACAAATCACCGGTGGAGAAGATGAGAAGAGCCGTAAAAAAAAAAGTAGGATTTCGTTCAAATGAAAAATTAGTTAGGTTTAGGTTTAGTTTTTTTTTTCTTTTTTTTAAAGTTAGTGAATAATGGCACAACCGTAATATAAACGAACCTTCAAATTTTAAAAGTCATTTCACTACCCTTTTCCAGTTCTCAAAATTTTGAAGATTACTTTAGTAACATATGAACTTTTGGAGATTATTTTAGTAATTATCTCTATTATTTATTAATTATTATAATGCTCATATATCATGCCATGACGTTGGTGTCTACAAATGAGTATCCATTATAAAATCATATAAGATGAAAGTATGCCAATCATATATAAAATCTGGACAGGCAAGATGGATAAATTTTTTTGAAATGATTTGAAATTTTTTTGAGAAAAAGCCATTACCAAACCCCAACAGCATAATTTCACCCAAAATACAGACATTGAAATAAGAAAACCCTAAATCGATTTAGGATTATAAACACCCATTATCCAAATACCTATCAAACGATTACATCAACTGAACTCAAAATATAGATCTAAAGATGAAACATACCTTAGAGAGGAGAAGTGTCCTGTGAAGGAGATAAAAAACAATAGAGAGAAGCGGATGAGTACTCTTTCTCTGTCGTGAAAGAAAGTGTGAGAATAGAAAGAGACAAAGTGAGATATTTATGCCGTGAAGAAGAAGAGGGAAAGGAAGATTGAGGCTATGTACAGAAGAACACGAAATGAAAATTTTGGCCAAAATTTTTGGCGGCCATTGAAAAACTTCGCGGTCATGAAGCCAAAAATTAGGCGGAACTTACTAAAATGAAAAGTAACGAGAGGGAAGAAAATATTCTTTCCCTAATATACACATTAAATGGAATTATTAAGTTAATAAAATAAAAGTTAATTAGGCGGTGATTGAGAAAATAATGAGAACAAAATCTTTTTTTTAAAAAGATATGAGTTTTATAGATTATATTGTTAAGAGAGGATATACCAATTATATTGGTCACTTATGCGAAAAAAATGTTTATATTGGTGTCCACAAATGAGTATCCATTATAAAATCATATAAGATAAAAGTATGCCAATCATATATAAAATCTGGATAGACAAGATGGATAAATTTTTTTGAAACGATGAAAAGATGATCATTCTCATGAGAATTATTATGATTCCAATGATGTCCTAGAGTTATTGTCCACAAATAAGCGTCTATAGAAATATATAAGTCTATAGAAATATATAAGATGTAGTTGTAGAAGTACGCATGTAATCTGAATCACAAGATAGATAAATGGTTTCCAAATAATGAAAATCTAATATGAACTACATGATTATTAACTTTTCTGTATAAAACTAAACGGCTGAGATTTTAAATATGAAAAAATTAAAGTTTTTTCTTTTGTAGAATACTTTCCAGATTTTTTTTATTTTATTTTCTAGTTTTTTTTTATATTTGAAGTAGAATTAAAAAAAAAGATAAAAATGGATTTCTATGTACAAAAATTTAAGAAAATTAACTATTCAACATTAAAGTGTTTTTATTTGATATTAAAACTAAAAAAAGTGTCTCTGAACGTAATTTTCTCCCACAAAAGTCCCCAAACACATAAAATATATACTATTAAAACATGAAATATATATGAAAAAAATCTTGCCCTCATGTGTGATTTATACGAAATGCCACTAAAATTTAATGAAAATACTCAAATTCATTAAGGGTAATTTAGACTAAACATTTATGTAAAGTATATAATAGGTTACATAAATTTGATCAGATATGATCATGTAAAGATTAATTACCATAAATAAAAATATATTAATTAGATATGTATCCAAACAATTTAAAATAATGAGTTTCATTTCTTTAATTAATGAAAAATGAAATTAATAATAATAAAATAATATATATGTACATATATTAGATATTAATTCAAATGACAAATATATTTAAATAATATATTAAATCAATTATTTTTATAAACCATAAAAACAAATTTTGATAAATATACGCAGAGAATAACATAAAAATATATTTGGTAGATATCTATAGAAAATAACATAAAATATATTTTTTTATTTTTAATTATTATTCACATAGTAAGACATATTGATATTTTTATAATTACGAGTTCTTATAATTTATTTTGCTAAAATATATAAAATATTTAGACAATTGAAAAATAGGTTAATAACACTAATTAACTCATTTTAATTAAAAAATAATTAAAAATAATTAAGAAGAGATACCTTTGATAGGCGAATTATCATATTCTAATTTTATTAAATATATGTAAAAATATAAATTCATTTACAAAATATTAAAAAATAAAAATAAAATTAATAGAATAGATTATATAACACTTTTTTTTACGGTAAATGATATACGGACCATTACTGAAAAAATAAAAATATTAAAGATTAGTATATATATATTATTTAATCATATAATGAGACATGTTCAGATTATTATTTTTTAACTACGGATTTTTTTTTAGTTTTTACTAGTAAAATATCTAAAATATTTAAATAATTAATTAACATTTTTTGATAATAAAAACATTTAAGATAACTAATAACTAATAAACAGATCTGTCAAAATTTACAAATTATAATGTTAATATATTAATATAATAAAACTATATATATATATATATATATCGATAAATATAGTATCAGATATTTAATCATAAAATTATATATAACATTTTAATTATCAATCAATACTTTTAATTGTCAATTTTTTGCACTACTTATAAATCTCAGTAAATAAATTTATTAATAATTTATCATATTTTTAAAATAACAAAATATTAAATTTTTTAAAATTGATACATTATATATTATTTTTCAGTTTTATATAACTAAGATTTATATATATAAATATAATGATTTTCTTTTTATTTTTTAAAAATATATTATACTGCCCTCACATGCTGGGATCCGAATCTAATTTCGTTTAAATCACTAAACAAATAGATGATTCCAATTTAAAATATTACTTCAATGGGTTTATATATTAACTCTCTTTTTCTCTTTCTCTCCAAGATCTTCTTTGACATTCAGCATCCCTTAACAATGGAAGTGTGAATGATTTAACTCTTAATATGGCAGAATCAGGATCAGGAAAATTTGAAGAAGCAGATTATCTAGAAACTTAGGAAAAATCAGCATTCATGCTTATGAAAACATACAATCAAGAAGTGTATTGAAGAATTTTGGATTCCTTACAGAGTTATAATATCAATTAATAAACATAACTTCCTCAGTTCAGAATGCACTATAGCAGTATAGACATAGTCAAAGAGCAGATCTTGGAGGAAGACCTAATTATAAGAAGAGAACATCATTGGATTTCCATAAGAAAGTACCGGTATCTGGAGAAGTGGGTTTTGTGTCAGCAGAATCATGTTGTTGTTGCTGCAGCTTCTCAGGCTAATACCATCTCCAATCTTTGTGCCCCAAGTATAGCCATACTGTAACTGTTGTTATACGGAGTCATTGCTTCTTGAAATCTTGAAGTAGAGTAGGCCAGTTGAGTAATAGTTGCATTGTTATGGTCATAAAACAGGACTGAAAATTTTTCCTGGTGATGAATCAACTGCAAAGAAAACGATCCATATTACTTCAAATATTTCTGTTGTTTTTTCTTTTTCTTTGGTTCTTGCTTCGTTACTAAACTGTTGGATTTGTGTAGTGCTATTATGGAGACTCATGTTCTATTTCTCTCTTCTTTTCATTACTTGTTGTCTTATTTTCGAATTAATTTGATAACTGAGATTTGTTGTTCCTCGGATTTGCATAACAGAAAATGTTTGACAATAAAAATATGTCAAAATCATGTACATCTCTGCTAAATTATAAATTACGGCTTAAAGATTTACACGTCTTTCTATTTCTCATTACAAACATTTCAACTGATGATGGTCATGTGTATGACTACCATCTACCAACACAAGAAAGAGTTACAAAACTAATACAATCTTATAAACTCTCTTGGAGACGACTAAGATCACAGTTACAATTGTAACCAACAACACAGTTACTTCTTTTAAGGTAAAAACATTTAAGTGACTCAAGACATTAGATGCATAGCATACACAGTTTCTTACATCTCTCATCTTCCACTCCCTCCCAAGATTGTATGAGTAACAAACATTTGATGAGCTACCTGAATTGGGGACACTAATGGTAGATGATTCTACCATTGACACTGGCATAAAAGCTCCAATACCTGGAGTATTCAGCGAGAAATCAGACAAAGGTACGTCCAGATTTAGGTATTGAACTACTTGTCCCATGGTAGGTCTTGATTCTGGTATAGCATTTGTGCAGAGCAATCCAAGTTTCAGAACAATCTCAACTTCCTTGGATAAAAATTCTCTTCCCAATCTTGGATCTATGGTCTCAAGTAAAGAAGCCTGTTTCCAGCATTCGCAGACCCACTTGACCAAATATTGCCTTCCCACTGGCAGCTCAGGCTCCACAGGTCGCCTTCCACAAACTACTTCAAGAAGGAAAGCACCAAAGGCATACACATCAGTTTTTGTAGAAGTTCCCATTGTTATTAGCTCGGGTGCCATGTAACCTATGGTTCCCACAGCGGCTGTTGCAGATAAGTTGGCTCTGGGGTCATAAAACCTGGCCATACCAAAATCACCTAACCTCCCATTGAACTCACCATCTAACATGACGTTAGAAGCCTTTATATCCCGGTGCAAAACAGCTGGACTGGCTCCTGTATGCAGGTAATTCAGAGCCGAGGCAATGTCCTTAAGAATAGAAATCCTTTGTAACCATGAAGGAGAAGGGTTTTGGTCATGAAACAAATACTGGTCGAGACTACTATTGGACATGTACTCAGAGACCAGAAGTAACTCACCTTTTCTCCTGCAGTACCCTAGAAGAGGAACCAAATTACGATGCTGTAAACTTCCCATAGTCACAACTTCAGCGACAAACTGTTTCATTCCTTGCTCTACATTGTGTGACAGTCTTTTCACAGCTATATGCCTGCTTAGGGGAAGAATTCCTTTGTAGACTTCTCCAAACCCACCTTTCCCAACACGACAATCTTTACTAAACCCATTTGTTGCTTTGTACAGAGACTTGTAGGAGAATCGATGTGGACCGTATTCCTTTTCCCACGATTCTCTTACTTCCGCGTACTTGTTTCTCCTGTACCAGTAAACTCCTCCGAGAACCAACAGTACTAGGACCACCGATAAGATGATCAAACCAATAAGTGGTAAAGATAGTTTTCCCTGTTCATCTTTAAGAGGATAAGCCTGTTCATCTCTAGGAAGAGGAGCCTGAGGGAGTTTAGAAAGGTCCAAGGTCTGTAATAGTTCTTTGCTTCTACTAAAACTCCACCCAAGTATATATTGTTTACTGGTCAATTGCCCTGTTGCTGCAGAGAATCCAACAAACATTTTATCTTGAAAAACTTCTGAAAGATTGATGGCTTTTGACATAAGAGGCTGATCTGGTTTCTGTATTTTTATAGGAGCCACCGAAACATTAAGCCAAGTTCCATCGTAATCCACCCAAACCTGGATAGGTAGCCCACTCTGGAGATTTATGCTTTCATTCTTCCCTAAGGCGTTGGAAAAGTAAGACGGAAGAGCAGATTCAAGCGATGTCGGGTTGTTCACATCAATCCCAACATGAGGCTTCTCCAACTCATCAATTCCTACTGACTTAATAGTATCAAGCTCAATAGCTAGTAGCTGAGAAGAGGAAGTCACATTTGTTGCGTTGCTGAAGACGCCCAAGTACTGAGTTGGGAGTGCATGAGAGAGATTCATGGAAGGAGATACAACAAAGGCAACCCCATGTCCGCCACTAGTTCCCAACTGAAGAGGCACCAACGCACACACAAATTGTGTATAGAACGAGAGTGATTTAGATGGATCAAAATCAAATGGCAGCTTGAAGAAAGCATGACCCATTTGAAACTCTGAAGCATTTATCAACTGCAAAAGCCCATCAGGAAGGATTCTGGCGAGTCCATCAATATAAAGATCTGCTTTACTGAAGCCATTGTAGACAAACCCGGTTTCTTGTTGACTTGACAGGGAAATCAGATGAAAGCAGGAGAAGATCAAAACCAGATGAAGCCTGCAAGTCATTTACTGAGATAGAGTGTCTGAATTTAATGGATATATCTTTTCTCTGCAGTAAGAGTCATTCTCCAAAGCTGAAAAAACAAAAAAAAAACAAAGCCTCCTCATAAATTCAGGATAAGAAGAAGTCAAACTCAACTTTGAACATTCCATGTCTTCTACAGTTTCTAACAATTTCTCCTAAGCAATTGTAGCCAGCCAACGCAAATATATTCCCAAAAGGAATCGCAAAATTTGACTCCATGAATATGATAATATCATTTAAGAAAAAAATATGACAACTACTATTTTTTTTTTGTGTGCATAATATCATGTAAATTCAATACTGCTGGAAATTTTGTTCTTATGGTCTACTCTAGTTACTCCAAGGTCAACTGAAGCAAAGAAAAAGCAATCAAAGAAGTACTTACCTCTAGCAGAAACATTTCATTCTTCTCACGAATCTGAAAATGGCTTAGAGTAGAGCATTCAGAAACTCAGAGTTAGTGAAAATCCTCCAGCAGAAATACTAAAAAGGTTATGAACCTCTAGTCTTTGATATCTCCGGTAATCTAACAAGTACTTAGGTAGCCGTCCCTTAACTTTTCAAGAGAGACAATCCTAAGTCTAGAGATACAGTTAGCCAACTTTTATTGGTCAAATTGATGAATTCCTTCAAAATGGATCCACAAACTTTCGATTAGATTTTTCAACTAAGTTAAGTTTATGTGATTATGTTTCTTTCCCAAGTAAATAATACGCAAAGAAAATGCTGACCAAGTCACGCAGTCACAATGTCTGATAAAGACATCGCTTCAATCAAACACAAACGAGAAATGGCATCTTCACATAGAACCAAACAGTCCCTCTCTCTGACTATTCCTAAATTTCTCATCCAATGAACAAATATCTCTTCAAAGTTTATCCACCAATATGAGACGTACTTACCACGAAATGATATGTCTCCTGCTCTGGTCTCTTGACTGACCAGTGGGAGAACTTCCATGATCGGAGTTGCGAGGTCGAAATCGTTTGGTACGTCATTCTTGGTCGCTGGAAAAACGAAGACGGCAGCGAGATTCCCGGAGTGAGGACTGAGGGGAAGCACTTCAAGGTCACTCACTTACGTTGAGTGTTGACGACTGTATGCCAGAAGAGGCCCGTTACTTGGTCCATTTGAAAAACCCAATATCATTCATGGAAGCCCAAACGTACTAGCCAAGTAAACCAAACCAAACCAAATCAAAATACAGGGAAAGAATCAAGATGGTCGTCATTGATACCTCGGAGTTTCTGGTGAATAAAGATTTTTTTTTATCTTCACTGACATACGTAAATTGTTTCTTTGTGTAGAGAGAAGTTTATGTTGGGTCAGATGATTTGTGAACTTTTTCTCCAAATCATAGGTTCTACAGATAGAGAGATAAGTCTTCATTCTAATTTAAGGATGTTACTTAAATATCCACGCTGCTTACAAAGGCAAGGCTAACTGTTTTATTAGTAGATGAGTACATCATGAACCAAGTTAGCTCAAAAGATTAAGATGCAGAGCTTATAAATCATTCTACCATTAGGTATGTACTCAGAAAACCAGAAGTAACTCACATTTTCTCCTACAATACCCGAGAAGAGGAACCAAGTTCCGATGCTGTAAACTTCAGCCACAAACTGTCTCATTCCTTGCTCTGCATCATGGGAGAGTCTTCTCAAAGCTATATGGGACGAGTTCCTTTGTAGACTTTTCCAAACTCATTTGTTGCTTTGCACGTAAACTTGTAGGATATTCTGTGTGGGCCGTATTCCTTTTCACGCGGTTCTCTTACTTCTGCGTACCTGTTTCTCTTGTACCAATAAACTCCTCCGAGAACCATCAGTACAAGGAGACCAACAATAAGAAAACCAAACCAACAAGCAGTGGAATATTTTCTTCTGTTCTTATAGAGAGGTCTGTAAACGTTCTTTGCTTCTACTAAAACTCCACCCAAGTTTATAATGGTTACTCAGCGGATCCCCTATTGATGCAGAGAACCCAACAGACACCTTGGGATGAAGTTTAAATGGACTTGGATCTTCACGTTGAAGAGCATAAACAGTATCTTCGATCTCTGCAAAACCCAAACAAAAAAGGTTAAATAAAGATAAATGTTGTTGACAGTGGGATTTGAACCCACGCCCTTTCGGACCAGAACCTTAATCTGGCGCCTTAGACCAACTCGGCCATATCAACTTTTAATTGCAAAGCCAAAACATTAAAAACAGAATATTCTGTTCAATTAACTGAACTCCCAAACGCTCATTCAGATACCCATTCCCCTATGTGTCAATTTAATAGTGGTTTAAGTTTTAAAACAAAACAAATTTTAAATATGTAATAAAATAAAACCAAAATGTAGATATCGAAAACTTTATTGGAATTGACAAAAAAAGTTATAAAACTTCCAACAAAACTGGTTCCTCAAATAATTTTTTATTTTGGTAAGATATCGCCAATCTTTTGGTAAGATATCGCCAATCTTTTCGAGAAAACACAAAAAAAAATAATTTCTGCATTCTTAAAAATTCTCAAAATATCGTTACAATTTTTGCGAGAAAATTTTCTTTTACAGATTATAATCGCTATGAAGGATTTCTTATTGTATTGGCATTACTATATATATCCTGGTGGAAAGTAGGTCAAACCCGTCTTACTTAAATACCGACATTTTTTCGCTTAAATTTACAGGTAATTTACAAGATTCATAAATATTTGTAATAATAATTAAAATAATACATATATATATTGATTAAATTATTTTATTTTTATTAATATCATATAATTATTATAAAAGTGCATATTTTAGAATTAAAAATTGTAATTATTAAAAATAACTATACAATATTTATACTAAAAATTATGTAAAATTTGTTAATTTAAAAAAAAAAATTGTAAATAACCAAAAATCCAAAATATAAAATATATTAACCTGAATCTACTCCATATTTAAAATATATATTGACTAGTACTCAATTTACATATAAAAAATGTCGAGCCATACCCATTCCATAGCGGGTTTAGTAAGACAGATCTGGTAGTTAATAAATTAAATTCTCAGCTTTACCTGCAACACAAAAGATGTTCACCATTATAAGTAAATCTTAGTTATTTATGCATTAGCCTCTGAATCCCCTTCTCACTACAAAAATGAGAAGTTATTTTATATTATTTATTTTTAATATTTGCATCAATTATAAATGATGTAGAAAAAATTTATATCACTTAAATAAATAACTTTGAAAGTGCTGATATAAATAATTTATATCATTTTATTAATAATTGATATGAATATATAAAATATTTACATCAATTATTATAATCGATGTGAAAATGTGTCAATTACAAAAGAGTGATGTTAAATATTTATATCAATTAAGATAAATGATACTAATATATGATTTCATTATAACAATTTTGTAATATATATTATATTAAAATTAAAATTATTTTTCACTAAAATTTTTAGATAAATTTTATTTTTAATTACATTTACTAATTAAATAATTATAACCTTATTTATATCGAATAATTCAAATCTTTATTAAATTCTAAAATATTTTTATTAGATACCAAAAAATATTTTCAAATCTTATTATTACTTAAAATCTATAAGTATTGATCCGATCTCTTTCCCCTATCTCCCCCTCATTTTCCATCAAATTTTAAAGGTCTCGTTATAGAAATACATTAAGTTCCGTATGAATTTGATTATGTGGATGATTGGTTGGATTGTAATTGTAAATTATTTACTGTAAAATTTGATTTGTAAAAATATTTTCTGTAGATATATATATATATATCTTGGAAAATATACATATAAATTTCTGTAGAATTTAGACGACACATTATAGTTATATGTATAGAAGCCTAGAAGATATGTGCTATAATATATTTATGTATATTTAAACAATTTCGTTTAAATCACCTAACAAATAGATGATTGCAATGATAAGAGCACTTCCATCAATGGTATGAGGAAGGGTATCTAACCAATTAATCTACTATATGAAAGTGCAAAAACTCTCTCCTGCTTCTGACACATCAGCACTTCAAAATTGGACACATGTCCCTTAAGTTGAAAACGACGTCGTTGAATAAACCAACCTTTTATTTACGCCTGAAATCTTCTCTCTGTTCATCTCCCTCCGGGATATTGGTTCTCACCTTTCATAGGTCCACCGTCATCCCCGCATCCGCTTCCCGACACGGAAGCGCTTTTTGTTACGCTCGCCGTGCCGGATTTGACGCGACGGCCACGAACGATATCGGAGAACCACGAAGACAAAGCGGTTGCTGGAGAAGACGATGACCCCTATGTCGACACTGCCGCCGCCGCAGCAGCAGCGGAAGAAGAGGGAAACAAGAGATTCATCGACATGAGTTTCCTCAAATCTAGCTTTCTTTACTTCCTCGGTAAAGACGCTCTTCAACTCTGTTTCTCCAATTCTGATTTTAAGATTATTCTCATGGTGAGATTATGAGACATTGGGAAGTAAAACACAAGATCAGATTTGTTTACTAAACTCTGTTTCTATTTCTATTAATTGTCATCTAATAAATTTTTAAAATCATGATATCTTTGGTATCTTATTAAGTAGTTGGTGTTCATATATTAGTTTCTTTTCTCACTTCAACTTGTAGTTTGAACAGGTTGAGGATACAATGAATTGCCAGCCTCCATCCAATGGGTATCCACACAAAAGAGTTGAGAAAGAGGCAGGGATGAATAAGTCACAGCCGATGATGCCACACACCGTGAAAAGTACAGGTTTTGTATATCTATTTATAGATATGTACATGTATATCTGTATTCTGATTTAGCATCAACATAACGTCTTGCATATTCTCTTCTTTGTTGATACATATGTGCAGAGAACGGAGGGAAAGCTGGAAGTATGGATATCCCTTATCGTGATCCGTTTGTGTATCTCGCGACTTGTAATCTCGGACATCATGTTGAAGTTCATCTTAAAAATGGATCGGTTTACAGTGGCATATTTCATGCTGCTGATGTGGAGAACAATTTAGGTGAGAGAACCTTTTTGTTCCTTTGAGATGTGTTATATCTAACAAGTGACAAACCTGCTTTGAAACTTGCAGGAATTGTTTTGAAAATGGCATGCTTGATCAGGGAAGGTAATTTACACGGAATGAAACCCCGTTCTCCGCTTGTCAGCAAGCCGCCTACAAAGATATTCATTATCCCTGCCGACGAAGTTGTGCAAGTTATAGCTAAGGTCTTAACTCATTTCTTGCGGATGGGATAGAGTTTCTGTGCCCATTTCAATGTGTTGGAAAGACTACTTAGTGTTTTGACATTATTATTTCTTTGTTATTCGTTTGGTGTTAGGACCTTCCTGTATACAGCAATAATGCCTCGAATTCAGCTCAGCACGAGAGACATTTGGAGCTGTTGACAAACTCTTCTATATCACAGTCTTATCATGTTGATTTGGAAAGAGAGCTGAAACGCTGGGTACCCGATGAAGATGTTCCAGATCGTTCAGATCTGGAGAATGTGTTTGATGACCCTTGGAAGAGGTAGTGATACCTATTCTTTTAATTGGGATGTTTTTCCTTCTAATTAGGATATATATTTACTGATTAAAAGTACTGTTTTTGCTAGAGAGTGTTTGTGGTCTTTGTTTCGCTTCTTCCATTCTGAACTTGTCTTTCAAAGCATACTCTCTGTCCCTATGAGTAGCTGAACTTTGTTAGAATGGATGGGGAAACTTGCAGGGACGCTTTCCGTTGCTACGTGAAAAAACAGGTGTAATCATACCATCACATAGGTTTTTGGTCTGGGAACAGGGTCAGTATCAGTATTACCAATAACTTTGATCATCTTTTCCCTTCAAAGTCTTACCCTTAAGTTAGCTTCTCTCTGTTTGATAGGCCAAACGTCAAAATGGTAAAGCTACTGCAGAATAAACATGATAAGACTGTGATATAGAAGAGTCCGTATTGAGGACGACTACGATTTGTAGTGAGGCAATGTGACGGCAGAGCTACAGGAGAGGGAAAATAAGTGACAGAGGAGGACCTGTGAACTGACCATTGCAAGGCAGAGCCTGAGAAAGGAATTCGGAACTGTGAAAGGACCACCGAATAATGATTCTATTACGAGGATTGAACAAAAAACTATTCTCTGGGTTACAAAATCGGGATATTTGGAAACAAAAAGATGGACAAATGAGTGAACGAACAATACGAAAAGCTAGAAAATAGGAGTCTTTGACCATTGACATATTTTGACCAAATCACCACCAGATATCCCAGCAGATGACGATAGATAGATCTGGAGAACAGCCCATGAAACAAAAAAAAATAATGGCCCAAAATCAAAACCTGCCACACATTAGAGAATTGGCTTTGTAGGTTAATTAATAATTGTATTCATTTATTAGAAAGCCCATGAAAAATAGAGTATTAAACGTTTGATTACTTATTCCCAAGAAGAAAAACAAAAGACCTATTTTGACCAGTGAACGAAATATTCTGGACCAAAAAGAAAACTACCGACATATTACAAATTCGGCCAAACCATTTACTTGGAACACCTTAAAAATAGAGTATTATACGTTATTTTCTAGAAGGAAATTGAAATTTACAGTTATTCAATTACTTAAAATGATTTACTCAAATAATACACTAGAAAATTAAATACTAACATTACAACAAAAACACAAAAACTTTACATAAAATACCAAAATATATAATTATCTAAAAAAAGCATAAAAATAACAAAATAATAAATAAATAAGACATAGAAATCAGAAACATAATAAAAAAAATAAAAAAAATGTATAAATAAAAATGCACAATTAAAAGAAACATAATTTATTAAAAGCCAAAAATAACTAATAAACTGGAAGAAAATAAGTTAAATGAGGAACAAAAACTAACACTGCTATAAATAAAAAAATCGTCTAGGCGACAGCAACATGCATAAAATAAGAACACAAACTAAGAAAGAAAAAACACAAGAATATAAAGTGGGTTTGTATATACAAAAATAATGCCAACACTAAAAATGAAAAACATATTAAGCATTTCGGATTTTCGATTCTATCTTACAGTAGAAACAAAAATAACAACAATTACATTGGGTGAGTCACTTACAGTGTATAAGAAAAATAGACTAATACGCTATGGTGGTACACCAAATAAAACAGGTTACCATACTCTTTCAAACATATGATCACTAAAAAGGGAAGGAAAGAAGATTAAAAATGGTTACAAACAATATCGAAATCCAATTGGATGACAGAGAGTTAAATATTAATCGACAATGAAAACAATAAAATAAAAACCTAATAGGCTCAAAAACATGGGAAAAAAGAGGAAAAAAACATATTACAAAAAATACAACAAAACCAAATAAAAAAAGAGAATACAGAAAAAAATACAAAAAATACAACAAACCAAAAGTATATATAACAAACCAAAAAAAAAAAATACCCACGCGTAACGCGGATTCTCACCTAGTTATAATAAAAAAAGGAAAAGTAGGAAAATGAGTGCCATACAGTTTCTGTGTAGAGAGTTTTGTAGAAACTCAATAGATATCCTCTCTCATATGTGTCACTTTATCATTTGTTTAAAATTTTAAAATAAAATAAAATTTTAATATAAAACAAAATAATATCAAAATATTAATTTAAAATGTTTATAAACACCATTTGAGTCTTTTGACCAATGGAGATGGTCTAAGTACTACGTCAACGTGTCTATATAATAACCCTCCTTACACAAAACTTAGTGTTTCTCTGAATAATTCTATAGCAAAAAGCTTCAATGATCATGGACATATCTTCTAAAATTATAAAAGATGGCTTAAAAACCTTTACAACCCTGAAAAGACTGAGTCTCTCTAAGACAATGAGTTAGGTCCTTCTGTATTGTTTTGGAATAAACTAAAATTCCGAATTCCCTTTTGGCCCTTTGCTTACAGTTGGAGAGACAAGTTGCTCTTTTGAACGACAAAACATTTCTCTCTAATATATCATTGGCGTATACTCCCTCCTTCATTTAACCAACCTCTATTCCTTAAGGACTTTCACTCTATTAGAAGTACAATGCTCTTAGGTTCGTAAAAGGTTAGAAAGTTGGTTATAAATTCAAACTTATGTTTATCATCTACCTAACACAAGAAAAAATTACAAAAGTAATACAGTGTTATAAACTCTCGTGGCTACTTACGGATCAAGGAAATCTACGCAGAAGACAGCGTTAAAGACTTAACTCTACCAACAACGTATAGTTCTACCTAGAATACAACATCAAAGACTCAACTCAACCAACAACATTTAGTGTTAAACTGTTACGTAGAAGACAACAACAAAGACTTAACTCAACCAACAACGGTTAGTTCTTGAAGTTAAAAACATTTGGGTAGCTAAAGTGATTTAGATGCGGAGAATGTACAGATTCTTAGATCTCATCTTCCATGCCCTCCCAAGATCGTGTGAGTAACAAACATAGGGATAGACGAATTCCTTGAACTAGGTACACCAATGGTAGATAATGCTACCATTGACACTGGCATAAAAGCTCCAATACCTGGAGTATACGGCGTAAAATCCGGCAAGGGTATGTTCTTGCTTAGGTACAACATAGCTTGTCCCATGGCAGGCCTAGATTCTGGCGCAGCATTTGTGCAAAGCAATCCAAGTTTCAGAACCAACTCAACTTCCTCGGATAAGAATTCCCGTCCCAATCTTAGATCTCTGGTCTCGAGTAAAGAATCCTTTTTCCAACATTCACAAACCCACTTGACCAGATATTGCTTTTCCACAGGCAGCTCCGGTTCCACAGGTCGCCTTCCACAAGTTACTTCAAGAAGAAAAGCACCAAAGGCATAAACATCAGTCATTGTAGAAGTTCCCATTGTTATTAGCTCAGGTGCCATGTAACCTATGGTTCCAACAGCCGCTGTCGTAGATAAGTTAGCTCTAGGGTCATGAAACCCAGCCATACCAAAATCTCCTAACCTTCCATTGCCCTCAGAATCTAACATGACGTTAGAAGCTTTGATATCACGGTGCAAAACAGCTGGACTGGCTCCTGTATGCAGATAGTTGATAGCTGATGCAATGTCATTAAGAATAGATATCCTTTGCAACCATGAAAGAGATGGGTTTCGGTTATGAAATAAGTACTGGTCTAAACTACCGTTAGGCATGTACTCAGAGACCAGCAGTAACTCACCTTTCCTCCTGCAATATCCAAGAAGAGGAACCAAATTACGATGCTGTAAACTTCCCATAGTGACAACTTCAGCCACAAACTGTTTCATTCCTTGCTCTGCATCGTGTGATAGTCTTTTCACAGCTATATGCCTGCTTAGTGGTAGAGTTCCTTTGTAGACTTCTCCAAACCCACCTTTCCCTATAAGACCATCTCTGCCAAACCCATTTGTTGCTTTGTACAGAGATTTGTAGGAGAATCGGTGTGGACCGTATTCCTTTTCCCACGACTCTCTTACTTCTGCATACTTGTTTCTCCTATACAAATAAACTCCTCCAAGAACCATCAGTACAAGGACCACCAACAAAACGACCAAACCAATAAGCAGTGGAGATAGTTTCTCGGATTCATCTCTAGGAAGAGGAGCTTGAGGAAGTTGAAAGAGGTCCAGCGTTTGTAATAATTCTTTGCTCCTACTAAAACTCCACCCAACTATGTACTGGTTACTGGTCAGTTTCCCTGTTGATGCGGAGAACCCAACAAACATTTTATCTTGAAATACTTCTGAAAGATTGATGGCTTTTGACATAAGAGGCCGCTGTGGTTTCTTGATTTTTATAGGGGCTATTGAAACATTTAGCAACAATCCATCGTAATCCACCCACACTTGGATAGGCTCTCCACTCAGAAGATTTATACTTATATTGTTCCCTAACGTGCTGGAAAAGTAAGATGGGAGGGCAGATTCAACAGATAATGGGCTGTTTACACTAATCCCAACATGAGGCTTTTCCAGCACGTCAAACTCTATGGTACTAACGGTATCTAATTCAATAGCTAGGAGATGAGAAGATGAACTCCCATTTGTTGGGATGCTGAAGACGCCCAAGTACTGAGTTGCAGATCCATTAGAGAGATTCATGGAAGGAGATACAACGAATGCAATCCCATGGCCACCATCAGCTCCCAACTTAGGAGGCACCAACGCACACACGAAATGTGTATAGAACGAGAGTGATGAAGATGGAGAAAAATCAAATGGCTGCTTAAAGAAAGCATGACCTATTTGCCGCTCTGTAGTATTTGTCAACTGCAAAAGCCCATCAGGAAGTATCTTGGCGAGTCCATCAATATAAAGATCTGCTTGATCAAAGCCATTGTAAACAAACCTGGTTTCTTGTTGACTTGATAGGCAAATAAGATAAATGCAGGAGAAGATCAAAGCCAGATGCAGTCTACAGTCCATATCTGCTGAGAGAGAAAGAGAAAGTTAATCTTTTGGATAGAGTTTTCCTCTCTCGTAAGAATCAATCTCTAGAGAAGAAGTCTAGTAATTCAGGATAAGAAGTCAAACTCAGTTTTTTTCAACATTCCATTTTCTAACAATTTCTCCTGAAGAACTGTAGCCAGCCAACGCAAATATATTCCCAATAAGCATCACAGATTTGACTCCATGAATATGATAATATAATTAAAGAAAAAAACATGCCAACCATCATAATTGTTTGCATAATCTAATCCATCATGTAAATTAAATACTGCTGGAAATTTTTCTTATGGTCTACTCTGGTTATTCCAAGGTCAACTGAAGCAAACAAAAGAGCAATCAAAGAAGTACTTACCTTTAGCAGAAATATTTCATTCTTCTTCCACAGGAATCTAAAAATGGCTTGGAGTAGAACTGGTTCTAGCATTCAGAAAGTCAGAGTTAGATAACATATATTTAAAAGTTACGAAACTTAAGTATTGAATATGAATATCTCTGGTTATACAACAAGTACTTAGTCGTCCCTTATCTTTTCAAGAGAGACAATCTACTAAGTCCAAAGAAACAGTAAGCCAACATTTCTTCGTCAAATTGATGAGTTCCTTCAGAATTGATCTTTGGATATATATTTTTCAACTAATTAAGTTTATGTGATTACGTTACATTCCCAAGTAAATGAAATGCAAAGAAAGTGGAATTTGATATAGCTTACCAAGTCATAGAGTACAAATCTCTGATCAAAGTCCTCGGTTCAATCAACTCAAACAAGAAATGACATATACAGTTTTCACATAAAACAAAACAGTCTATCTCTCCGACTATCTCTACATTTCACATCCAATGAGCAACATCTATTCAAAGTTTCCATGATTATCCAACAATATGAGACGTACATACCACGAAATGATAAGACTATCGATATGTTTCCTGCTCTGATCTCTTAACTAACCAGTGGGAGAACTTCCAGGATCGAAACTGCGAGGTCGAAAACGTTAGGTACGTCATTCTTGGTTGCCGGAAATACGAAGATGGCATTCCGGGAATGAGAGTGAGGGAAGCACTTCAAAGTCACTTAGGTTGAGTCACTCAACTTGAGTGTTTACGACTGCATGCCAGAAGAGGCCCATTATTTGGCCCATTTAGAAAACTCAATATCATTCATGGAAGCCCAAACATACTAGCGGAGTAAATCAAACCGATTTTGATCTTAACCAAATCAGAAGAAACTAACTTTGAACTGATTTCATTCATTCATGTTCTTTTGGCTACTAATCAGTACCTAACTTAACAAATTACTTGATTACCAGAAGTATAACAAATAACAACGAAGAAGATCAGAAAACATTCACAAGTTAAATGATTGTTCTAGAGCATGAACAGCTTCAAAGATATCACTCAGGGATCTATATGTCCTGTGGCTTGGAGAGACGAGACTCGATATCTTCTGATTCTGCAACTACGTTTAGAGAGTTCTTACATTCCACTGGTTGTTCATGATGCTTTGAATTGTTGGCTGATGAAGAAGATGCCGAAGGAGCTGACCAGTTTCTTGAAGTGCATGAGAATGTAATAGAGGCTGCATCAACCACTACAGGAGTAAATGAGCCGATACCGAGCGTATATGGCGAGAAGTCCGGTAATGGTAGGTTCCCGTTTAAGTAAAGAACCACTTGTTCCATTGTTGGTCTTGATTCTGGCACGATGTTTGTACATAGCAACCCGAGTTTCATAACTAACTCGACTTCCTCAGGTAAGAATTCTTCTCCAAATCTTGGATCTTTAGCATCAAGCAAAGAATCTTTCTTCCAGCATTCACAAACCCATTTGATCAGAAATCGTTTCTCACCTTGCATCCCAGGTTCCACAGGTTTCCTTCCACAGGCTACTTCAAGCATGAAAACACCAAAGGCATAGACATCAGTTACTGTGGAAGCTCCCATTGTGATTAGCTCAGGTGCCATGTACCCTACAGTCCCAACCGCTGCTGTTGTAGCTGCGTTGCCTCCATGGTCATGAAACCTAGCCATACCAAAATCTCCTAACCTACCATTCAACTCAGCGTCTAACATAACATTGGAAGCTTTGATATCACGATGCAGAACAACTTGTTCAGCTCCCGTATGGAGATAAAAGAGAGCCGAGGCTATACCTTTGAGAATGACAAGTCTTTGTGACCAAGAAAGAACCAGACTTTGATCATCAAACAAGTGCTGGTCAAGACTTCCGTTAGGCATGTACTCGGAGACAAGTAAAAGCTCGCCTTTTCTCCTGCAATATCCAAGAAGTGGAACGAGGTTCCTGTGTTTCAAACTTCTCATGCTCACTACTTCAGCCACAAACTGCTTCATCCCTTCCTCACCATTATGAGACACTCTCTTCACAGCTATAGGCTTACACTGAGGGAGATCTCCTCTGTACACTACTCCAAAACCTCCTCTTCCGAGAAATCCATCCTTGTGAAACCCTTTCGTTGCTATGTATAAAGATTTGTAGGAGAAGCGGTGTGAACCAAATTCCTTTTCCCATGGTTCACTTACTTCCGCATACTTCTTCTTCCTGCGGTAATAAATTCCTGCAAGAACAGCTAACACTACGACAGCAAGTGCAGCGACCGGAGCGATAATTAGAGCATATGGTTTCTTATGCTTAACTCTAGGCCGAGGAACTTGAGGAAACTTTGAGATGTCAAGTAGCTTCAATAGTTCTCTGCTTGTGCTGAAACTCCACCCAAGAAGATAATGGTAGCTGATGAATGAACCTGTTGCTGCAGTGAACCCAACAAACAATCTTCTACTCGGAAACATTTCCGTGAGATTGATGGATCGTGACAAAAGAGGCTGACTTGGCTTCTTGGCTTCAAGAGGAGCCAAAGAAACATTGAGTAGAGTTCCTTCGTAATCAACCCAAACCTGTATAGGGTCTCCACTAGAGAGGTTAAGACTCACATTCTTCTGTTCTGTGTTGGAAAAGAAAGAAGCTGGTGCTGATTCGACTGAGATGGGACTGTTCACATCAATCCCAACGTGATTATTGTTCGTCTCCCCAAACTCTGAGTTTTCAACAGTGTCGAGCTCAACAGCAAAGATGTGAGAAGATCCATTAGTTGAGGCGTTGAAAACTCCCAAGTACCGATTTGGTTGCGCCCGAGTGAAATCAACAGAAGAAGATATTACAAAGGTAATGCCCTGGCCGCTATTGAGTCCTGGCTTAGGCACTAGAGCACAGACGAAGTGTGTTGAGAATGAGAGCGGTTTAGAGGAGCTGAACTGAATTGGCTGTTTGGTGAAAGCTTGACCCATTTGATGCTGCGTAACTTCAGCAAGCTGCAATAATCCATTGGGAAGCAACGTAGCAGACCCATCAAGAAAAAGATTGGCTTGTCCAAAGCCGTTGAAGACAAAACTTGTATCTTTTGCTGAAGTTGACAAAGAGATAAGATGAAAAGTGAAGATCAAACAGAACAGAAGCAATACACTAGACATTTCTGCTGATGAAACAAGAGCTTTGTGCCTCTCTTTTCCTCACTGATTAATAATTAGCCAACCTGCAGAGAAATATGATTATATGAATTACACAGCCAACTAGCATCATCTGTATACATTTCTTTATTGGTTTCTTAAATGTAACAACTTGATAATATTATTTTAAAAAATAACATAACTTCACATGGTTTTCAAATGTTCAAATTCAGATATTAGTTTAACACAACTAATCCAAATTCAGTCCAAAGAAACAAAGGAAAGTGCTAGAAGCGTACTACCAACCAGTATAATCAACTAAATTAATCAAACTACATGTGTCTTGGAATCAATACCCACAATCTTTTCACCGGATTTTTCTCAGACAGAAGCTACTTATATAATTTATGAAGCTTAGTAAGAAAACAACTACTTTAAAATAATACCAGATCAGGAAGCGATCCACGAGCCATTGCTGCTGATGAATACGAAAGTTTCTCGTTCTCTGTGCAGATCTTTTTCTCTCTCTGATCAAAACTTTGCTGGCTGCAGAAAACAGGATATGAAAGTATGTTAGTGGTAATTTTTAAATGGATATGAACTCTGCATATACATCATATATGGCATATGCATTTCATTTTTTATTGGCTTTACAAAGGACAGAGAAGCCATTTTATAATATATATTACGAACGGCTTCACGTTGTTTAATATTCTAATTTCAGACACTACTTTAGCATAAGTGATCCCAGCATCAGTCAGAACAAAGGCAACTGCTACACGCGGTAGCCACCAAAAAATTCATTAAATAAATCATGTTTAAAAGATGCCTTTATGGATTTATGATGCTTAAGGGGGGAAAGAAAGCACTCAAAAGTAAAAGGAACCAAAGCCAACGAAAAAAGCCCACATTTTATAGAATATTGAAGTAGGTACATAGAATCAAATCAACCTTAGACAAGTCAAAACAGAGAAAATGAAGTCTTAACATTTAAGTCTTCGGCTCCGTTACTTGACGTGGTTGTGTTCTCTTCAACGACCTTAACTTCCTCAAAACTACAGTTTCTTTAAATGATAGCTACATATAGGTATTAACGCCTTTTTTGGTGTATCTAGAAGAAAAATCATCAATTCAAAGTTTGACTTCATAGTGTGATAAGAATACTAGAAATAAACAGACCACGTTTCTCAATCTAGTCTATTACTCTATTTAAGTCAATATATTCTACCTTCACACAGAATCGCATCTGGAATATCTAATAGTATTGACCTTAAACAATATAATAGAAGAACATAAAAGATACAAAGATCACATGTCCCGGACTAGCTACACATACTCTTAGCTCCTCTAGAATTCGAAAAGTTATGATAATAGTTCGACAAGTTATGACAAGTTACAAAGATACCTGTCACTTGATGATGCTCTCTTGTGATCCCATTTAACTCCACAGATGAAACTGAACTAAACTCATTTATCAGCTAGGGCAAGTGCAAGTGCTACGGAAGTTTCAATCAGTCTCTGGTCTAGCTCTAAGCGTTACAAAGACAACAAGAAAATTATCAGCTAAGAAACAGACACAGGTTCTTAAACGTGGTATTCTACACATAAAGGGTATCTTGGGGGTTCCACTATGTACAAAAGAAGCTTACACTGCTGAACTGTGAACCCTTGCTCCAGAAGATCAAGTCGAAGCTCACAAATTGGACCACCAAAACTCTCTCCTTTGCTGGCCGGTATAACTAAGAAATGCAGCACATTTGTTGTACCCAAGAAAAAGGGTTTCTTGGGACACGATAATCCTCTCCAAAGAGGAAGGTGGAGTAGGACTGAGAGATCTTCAAAGCTGGAATAAAGCTTGCACTCTCAAGCTTGTATGACTCCTCTTCTTCAGTTCGGGTTCAGCAACAAAATAGAGAAACTCATCAAAAACAGGCCTCTGAGCCTTTGAGCTTCAGACAGAACCGACAAGATTTTGCCTCGAGCTTTTCTTTGCGGTTGTTGGACGGTTCGGTATATCTATTGGTTTGATCTTTACGACTCGTTTGCTTCTGGTTACATCTTAACCAGGTTTGTTTAATTTGAGCCCAAAACACTGGGCTAGGCCTGTAATCTTTTTTTTTTCTTTCTAATACTTTAAAGTTTAAACTAGGATTATATTTTTGAATTTTTTTGTTATCATTATTAAATTAATTTTAACAAAATAATTGTTACAAAAGTGATCTCATATAAATTTGATCCCTTGTTTCTAATTTTTTTAAAATAATTGTAATGAGTTAATCCAACTTCTTAACTTATTTTTAATGATCGACATTAATTTTTAAATTAATCAATAATGATTAAAAAGATTAAAAAAAAAATTCATAAGATTATGTTGTTAACATATATTTATATTTAAAATAAAAAGATATTTCAAAATATTATGAATTATTTAACTAGAAACTGATTTAATATTATTATTTTTAATAAATTTTAAAAACTTTGATTAAATATCAATGACACATTTCATAATTATAACACATATTGGCAAAATAAATTTTATATTGTTATTCAGAATTAATAAGATAGATAGAATAATATTTGTTTTTCTTTTTTAACAAAAAATTCGTAACAAGGACTTGGCAACATAAAACTTAAACTCCAGGAGGATTTTTAGATGGAGCAAAAGCCACGATGGGATATATACACACTTGTAAGGAGTTTCATAGACGTTGGAGTCTTGGTGATACTCAAATACAGGTAGGACGTCAAACCAGAACATCGGTTTTTGTCTTACAAAAGTTTCTTTGAGATCAAATTAATAGATGGAGTGAAGAACAACTTGTAAACATCTCTACAACAACCTTATTTACAGGAAAATACAATAAGCTAATGTAGAAAGAAATGCAGAAAAAAAAATACAAAACTATAGTGCAAATACACATAAAAATTTACAAAGCCTAAAATCTTTTCTACAAAAGACTCCAAACATTACTTTTCAGTGCTAGATGTCTTTATGAAATATCAAAACAGACTTTACAAGTGGAGCACAATGGTAGTACTCCTGCCAACTATAGTTACTTCACACAAGCCCACAAAAAACTAAGATTAGAGGAGAAAAAATTCTCAAATTTACCGTCCATGCCCGTGGACAATCGAGTGCGTGACAAATGTAGAGTCGTTAGTTGAGGAAGAGGAGTGAAAGGATGCTAACAACATCTCCATACTGAAGGAAGCAGGGAAGGTCACTGGTGCAAAGGATCCAATACCAGGAGAATTTGGGGTGATATCAGGCAGCTTTAGGCTTTCATTCAAGTATTGCACAACTTCCTCCATTGTAGGTCTCAGTTCCGCCACAGCATTGGTGCAAAGCAACCCAAGTTTCAGTACCATCTCGACTTCCTCAGCTGAGATTTCACCTCCCATTCTCGGATCTCTAGCTCCGAGCAAAGAAGCCATTTTCCAACATTGGCACACCCACTTAACTAAATACCGTCTTTCAACTGGCAACGCAGGTTCAACAGGTCTCCTCCCACATGTTACTTCAAGTAAAAAGGCACCAAAGCCATAAACATCAGTTGCAGTGCAAGCTCCAATCGTAGCAAGCTCCGGTGCCATGTAGCCAATAGTCCCCACAGCAGCAGTTATAGCAGGGTCTGCTCCATGATTATGAAACCTTGCCATACCAAAGTCCCCTAACCTTCCATTAAACTCAGCGTCTAACATAACATTAGAAGCCTTAATATCCCGGTGGAGAACAACTTGTGGAGCTCCTGTATGCATATAATGGAGAGCTGAAGCAATATCCTTGATGATTATAAGTCTTCGACGCCACGAAAAGGGTTGTTTATCGTTATAGAACAAGTATTGGTCAAGACTACCATTGGTCATGTATTCAGATACCAGAAGTAACTCACCTTTTCTTCTACAATACCCAAGAAGTGGAACCATATTCTTATGCTTCATATTACCCATGCTTACGATTTCAGCCACAAACTGCTTCATTCCTTCCTCTGCGTTGTGGGTCACTCTTTTCACTGCTATTTGTCCATTGCAACACATAGTTCCTTTGTACACTTCTCCAAAACCTCCTTTTCCAAGAAGTCCATCCTTGTTAAACCCTTTCGTTGCACTGTACAAAGCTTTATACGAAATGCGGCGTGGACCATATTCTTCTTCCCACTCCTCTCTTACTTCTGTATATTTCCTTCTCCTGTAGACAAAAGCTACTCCAAGAACCAAAAGCACTATGACTGCCAAAAATATGAGCAGAACAATAAGCAGCATTGATGGTCTCTTATGTTTAGCTTTTCGAGGAGGAACTCGGGGAAGTTTAGCGAGATCCAGGGGCTGCAATGACACCTTGTTTCTACTAAAACTCCACCCTAGTATGTATTGGTAGCTGATTAAAGTCCCTGTCGCTCCAGAGAATCCAATAAATATCTTTCTATCTGGGAAATGTTCTGAAAGGTTGATGGATATTGACAGAAGAGGCTGACTTGGCTTCTTGACTTTAAGAGGGGCCAGCGAAACATTAAGTACATTTCCTCCGTAGTCCACCCAGACTTGAATAGGATCTCCACTCAAAAGCTTTATGCTTTTGTTCTTACCTTCTATCTCGGAAAAGTAAGAAGCTGAAGTAGATACGTTAGATTTAAGGCTGTTGACATCGATACCAACATGATTGTCATTGATGTCATCAAACTCAGAGCTGAGGGCAGTATCTAGCTCAACAGCAACTAGATGAGAAGAAGAGGATCCTTGAGTTGAGACGTTGAAAAGTCCCAAGTACTGCGTCGCATCTGCCTGCGTGAGATTCATGGAGGCAGATAAAAAAAATGCCATACCATGACCACAAACAATTCTTGGATTAGGCACCAGAGCACACACAAAGTGTGTTGAGAAAGAGAGTGATTCAGGTGAACCGAACTCAAAAGGCTTCTTGAAGAAAGCATGACCCATTGTCTGTCCGGATCCATTCGTCAACTGCAGTTGTCCTTCGGGAAGAATTTTGGCAACCCCGTCAGTGTAAAGGTCGTCTTGTCCAAAGCCATTATAAATAAACCTTGGCTCCTGTTGACTCGTCGAGATGCAAATCAGATGAACAAAGAAGATCAACCAGATGAGATGCAATACTTGAGCCATTTGAGACAAGAACAGAGAATCTGACTATCCTGAACGAATCTTGTGTTCTGCTACAATGGTGGATGATAATTTCTCCAGCTGCAAAACACGTTCAAGTCAGAACTTCACAGTATAGAATATGATGTCCAATCTTGTTCATTGCCAAGTGTATCATAATTTTTTCACTCCTACGGTCCTACCCATTATATTTATAAAGAACAATGCAGACATCTTTATGCCTTCGCATTTCACAGTTGACTTAGAAAATGTAATGAATGATATTATTAACCAGACAACAATGACATCCCGCATTTGCATGTTCCAAGCCATCACTAGTACTACTAAAATATAAACTAAAGGATGACTCTAATAAATAAATAAAAATTGAGACTTCTTTATCATTCCATGGTTTAAGAATATTCTCCACTACTCTTTAATCATCAAGACCCACACCATCTTAAAGTTCGAATCTCTAGTTAATACTTTCCAACAAAGAAACATTTTAAAAGTACTAGAAAACATTAACAATTATATATCGTTTTAGCTAAAAAGAATAACGCACTTACACTTAGAAAAAGATGTACCAAAACTTATATAACAATCATACCAAGCTGAATCTCAAAGGCAAGTTCATCATTTTAACATAAATGTTCATCAAACCAAATAATAATAAATGAAACATAATTTTCAGACAGAAACTGAATGAAGATGTACCTGAAGACCACGTGGTAGCAATTTAAAAGGAGTTGAATTTGAGGATTGGTTGCATCGCATTTGGTGCACTGTGGGAGAAGATCAATCATATATATATATAGGCCCTTGCAGGTCATGATCATATCATGACTTTTCTATATAAGGAATGGTTCAACACAAAGTGAAGCATTGTACAGTCAACGGAAAAGCATTTTTAAAGGATCTTCTTTAAGGAAAAGACCGTAGAAAAGTTTCCTTTCGCCCCCACTAAATACGCACACTCAAATCGAGCCGAGTGGAAACAAAAGCAGTGTCCATTTGGCGTCCCTCAGAAAGCAAAGCAAAACTGCGACTTTCATCTAGGCATAGAGATTTTAGTGGAACATATGAAGAATGCTTATTGAATTTGTGATAATGAAAACGATAGCTTTGGTCATCGTAAATAGTGGTACATGGTGTTTGCTTATCTGCAGAAGTCGCAGTTGTATGGTGTCTTTAATGTTCTGATATAGAAGTTTTCTACAGAACACCGAGAACAAGTTTAGTTGACTTATAAACCTCAAGAAGTCAAGATTCTTTGCTGTACAATCACAGATGTGGTATATGTGATGTTACATCATTTCCTTGTACTGTTTCCTTCTTAGTAGTAACCTTTTATTTATTCTAATATCTAAGCATTACAAAGATTGAGCAAGTGGTTTTATATTTGGGAAATTTAAAAGAAATTTCTTTTTTCTTTTACTCTATTTTGTAGCATTTTTATTTTTGTTTAAATAAAATATTGGAAGAGTAAAATGTATAATAATTGAAATTTGATTATACTTTTTTTTTAAAAGACAGCCCCCAAAACAAGTTTTAGTATAAAAAAAAAAATAGCACACAAATGTGAAAATCAGAAAATAACTTTCATTAAACAGAAAATGATAAACTACTCTAAATAAATAATAAGTTAATATAAAAAATAAATAAGCATTTTATTTTAAAAATGAAATGTCAAATTTCTGGAATAAAAAATCTCCAATTTTTTTTTCTTTTTTAACATATTTATTTTTATGTGTTTAAAACCATTTTATGTATGTTAAACTTGTTTTAAGATGTTTACTAAACTTTTAATTACATCTTCCTAAAAATATGTTATCCATTTCTAAAAATATATAAACCATTTGTGAAAATTAGTATATATTATCAAGAAATTTTTTTTTCAAATATGTGGATAACAAATGAAGAGTGAGAAATTTGCTTGGTTTTTATATGGAGATGATGAAGAGAAATTTAGCCTTAAAAAATTAGTCTCTCTTGTTTTCAATGGTTTCTTCACAAAATCCAACATAAAAGATTTCTGGTTTTTTTTTTGGTAACATGTTAAAAAAAAGTCTCTCCACCTAAATACCTGATTGTTTTTTTATTTTCTTCTGTCCAAATTTAAATATCGCTTATCTCTTCATTATTGTTTGCCATTGGTAAAATATAGAAATAGAACAGTCTTTCGCTATGAAACAGTACACATGTTACAATTACAATTCTCGTCAGTTTATTTTGAGAACTTCTAGTACTACCAAATGCAATTACTCTTTATCTATAAAAATAAAAGAGTGCATCAAATTCCAAACCGAGAGAAAAAAAATTTGAATACCGAATTTTAAACTTCAACCGAACTTTAATCAAACCAAACCAACACATAATCCAGAGTTACAGACCACCACTAGAGAAACTGAAAACTCGGATACCAGATTAGTGACCAAAGCTAAGAACAAGACCGGCTATTACAAGTTTCACTTTAACCTCGGACCTTGAACACTTAGAGTTAAGTTGTCATTTTTTTCATTCCTCACATTACAAACCGAAATAAAAGATCTAAACTAAAACACCGAAGTTTTAGATCAGTTTCCAAAACCACAAAAAAAGCCATAACTGGTGTTTTGATTCTAGAGCTGTCACCGACTCTTACCCCTACCAACCTACCTAACCTCTCTCAGGCAACACAGAGACAATCACCTCCTACGATTTACATTCGTTTCACGGATTATGTTGCGCTCGTCCCAGATCGGGCATGCACATGTCGCCTTCTTGTTCTTCCATACAGCTCCACACGTGTAACAAAACTCATATCCGCACCTACAAGCCCCCCCACACACAAAAGAAAAACCCATCAAATCAAGACTAGTAAAAAACGACCAAACATGGTCTCTCCTTTCTTTATAGTTTTAAGTAGTAGTAGCCGTCATAAGCAACGTACCTGCAGGTTATATGGTAGCATCCAAAAACAAGCTCAACCATATTGTTACACTTTATGCATTGTCGCCATCGCTTGCTCTGTGCCAGTGACTTCAGCATTCCATCTCCAGCGTTCTGATATCCCTTTGTTTTACTGAAGTCATCGCAGGTGATTTTATAGTGCCACGGTACCTTGCACTGCATGCAGAAAAAGTGCCCACATTTCATGCATTTCCTCGCTGGAGATTGCTCAGTGCCAACGAAAAACTGTTTGGTATACTCGAGAACTTCAGCTTTTGACATCAGTTCCGAACACTTTGGGTATGGACAATAAACTTTGTCTGAAACACTAATCGAGCCTTCTTTCTTGCGCTGGATCATAACCTCAACCAGCTTAGGATCCAAAAACTTCGCGCAGCTATCGATCTTGACTTCTGATTTGCACCCGCCACTCGGACAACTAGCCGTTTTCCCTTCGAGTAGTTTCACTTCAACGTGCTGCTTCATGCAGGAAAAGCAGAAACGGTGGAAACAACCATCTATGGAGAACATTTTGTCAACGGTGATGCCTTCGTAACATATCACACAAGTTTCCTTGAAAGTCTTGCCTTTGCTAGTCTCCTCAGGCCATTTGATTTGGGACACGATTGCATCTCTTGCAAGCTTGAACACAAACTTAACATCTTTTCTTGTCAAAAGAGATGGTTGGCAATATGAGAACTTTTTCTGGAGAATAGACACTTGGTTTACAAGTGTTGCAACAGCGCTCTGCTTCGGTTCCACTCTACCCGTCACCTAGATTACAGAACAAAACATGACCAGCCATATCAAAGGTTGATCATTTCAATAAAAAGGTTAAGGACCCGAAAAATAAACTCTAAGATAATCCAGTAGATAACATAATCCAGATTCAGGTCAAATGCGTTGAAAATGATTATGTATATACAAGATGTTTAGGCATAAGAATGCAGAGCCATCTCAAACAAGCTACATAATGTCATAACGAAGCTGAGTTATAGGCCTTAAGTAACGCAAAGAAACAAAATAGAAAAGAACAATACTGTAAAAGGCCAAATTAGCAACTAAAAGGAGTAAAAAATAAATCTACAAGATCAAAAGATGATAGTAAACTCACAATTGAAATTCTAAGTCACAACATCCACAAATTGCAATTCTTAAAGTCACAATCATTCACAAAATTGAAATCCTGTCACTGAAATCTACAATATCTGAGTAAAATCATTAATGAAAAACGTAACAATTCCCAGATCAAAGGTCAAACCTTTATCCAACCCATGATTACATACCATAATCCAGATTCAAGTTTGATGATTAGCAAATACCAAATGTTTAGATATAAGAATGCAGAGCCATAGTAATTAATATTGTTGTAACGGAAGTATTTGCACACAAAATCATAAGCCAATTTAGCAACTAAAAGGAGTAAACTTTTCAAAGCCAAGAGCTTGATAACATACTCACAAGTCACAACCCATTCAAAAACTCAACCTTTCTGTCTAATTTCTAAGTAAAGTTTTAAGGTTCCAGAGAGAGAGAGAGAGCACTCACGTAATTGAAGAGCTTGAAATCATCAATGAAAAAAGTGACCCTTCCCAAATCAAAGGTCAAAGCTTCATCCAACCCATGAACAATCGCTTCCAACTCCGCAATCTCAGGGCTTTTACACTCCTCCCCTCCCAAAACCTTAGTCACCTCCCAAACCAAATGATCAGCCGAGTCACAAAGCGCAACACCAACACCACCAACAGTAACCCTAGTCTCTCCAATCATCTCCTCACTCACTAAACCTTTACAATAAACCCTAAAGCTCTCACCTTCAATCGCAGAGAACGAGAAAGGAGCAACCTTTACAGCCGAGGAAGAAGAAGCTCCTCCAAGTGAGTAAGGCTTTTGGATCAAGTCACCGTCTTTACTCCAAACTTCATCTGCGATGTTCATAATCTCTTCAGCAAACTTCTGATCATGGATCCGACGGTCAAGATCGACTTTGAGTCTCTTCATCTCCTGTTCACCAAACTCACGGTCTCTCCTCTCCTGGTCAACTCGGGTAATGTCTTCTAGAATCAGTAAAGTGTAGTCAAAGTCGTCGTCACCTTCAGTGAAATCTAAGGCGGGAGGAGAGTGTGGTGAGGAGGTGTGGGCTGTTCGAGAAGCGGCTAGGGCTTCTTGCATTTGAAGATTGAAAGCTAGATCGTGGTCTTGTGCTAGGGTTTTAGCCGCCATGATCTCTTCACGCTGTTCTTCGAGGATCACTGTGAGTTCGTCTTCTTCGATTGATGCCATTAGGGTTTCTGGGGAGTAGAGAGAGTAAGGCGAGAGAGAGAGAGCAAGTGTTGTTACCGTGGATAAGAAGGTATACGAATCGTTCTGAGGAAGACTTGGCTTGACGTTTGTCGTCTTTTTATTTATTTTTTATTTTTTAAGATAAATAACAAATAAAATCTGGCTTTTGTGGAAATGTGGAATGTTTGTTTGTGTCCTCCGTGGAATTTGTTTTTTGATTATTTTTGGGCTTTCCGATAAAAACAGAAAAATGCAGAGACTCTTCTTCTATTCTCTTAACAAAAAATAGAAAAAATAAAGAAAATGTTCCACTCTCCCACGGTTATTATCTATGACTGGAAAAAATTAAGATCTGGACATAAACAACAAACTAAAATTTTGTAAAACTAATACTAAATTTTTCACCCACACTACGCGTAGGGATTTTTAATTTAAATTTTTAAAATTGATAATATTTGTTAAATATTATTTTTATATTTTATAATTAACAATATCTACATATATTATAGGGAGATTTTGAAAATTGCCTTAATCTACTATATATTAAAGGAGAAGCAATTAAAGGTTATTTTGCTGAGGTGTCATTTACTCATTTTTTCAGATATTTTTTATTTTATTTTTATTTCTTATCCTTATTGCCAAACAATTAAAAATCAGTTATAGATATTTTAAATTAAATCTACTAAATCTATATTATTTCTATTAATATGGTAAACAGTTCAAATATTTATCATTAAATTAATAATAAATCTATTATTAATAAAAATAACAAATAAATTTCCTTTTTAAAATGAATGATGAAAAATAAAAATTAACTAATATAATTTTTTATATATAAAATATATATTTCTACATTTATGTTTTTGGCTAAAAATTAACGTATCATATTTTTTGTTAAAACATTTTAGAATCATTATACTTTAAAAAATAATTTTTAAAATGTGTGACACTAATATTAAAAAATTTAATAATTGAAGATAAAGCTGAAAAAATTAAAATTATATTTTTAATCATATGTTAAATTATAAAAATTTATAGATATTAAAAATTTAAAATTTCATGTTTAATTTCTAAATAATAATTAATCCTGCGCAAAAGCGCAGGTACTATTCTAGTTATGTTTTAAAATTTGAAAAATACACCTCTTTTTTTATTTTTTGAAAACTACACTTTCTTAAATGTAAAAAGTCACTTTTATCCTAATTTTAATTAGAAAATATAATAATTAAGATTCTTATTAGATTTTATCTTAATATTGTAATCTCTTTTTCTTTTAATTTATAAATTGTGTGTGTGTTTTTTTTTTTTCAAATTCTCCCCCATCAATAAATTGTGTGTCTTGTTTTTCTTTTTAAAGCAAAATTGTGTGTCTTGTGTGGCTATTCTCGATGGTTTTAAAAACTGTCTCAACCTGTGTGCTTTAACTTTTCAGGTAACCTGGTACTTGGTTTCTTAGTCACAATGCCATTTGTTCGTCACATCTGCAATGCCTCCAAGCAATCAGCACTGCGATTTCTCCTGGTTTCGCTTACAAAATGAACACCTTGTATTGTATTTTCCACATTATGATTTTTCCCAATCTCAACCTTGTTTCTATCCATATTTTTGTCAGATCAAAATACATAAACTTTCAAGGAAGTTGCAATAATTTGAGTTTTTTTTATAAGAACTAATAATGGATTCTACCATTACATCCAAAATTAGTTCCTAACTTGAATAGATCCAAGGTAGAATAAAGATAGTTCACTAAAGTCTACTTGTATTACTATCAGAGTGTTACATATGCTTTTCCTGCATGAAGTGATCCAACGTACTAATACATTTAAAGCACAATCGCAAAACGGATAACTCTAATCATTGCCACATGTAGCACCACGGAATGTGTTTTATGCATATATTATCTCAAAATACAGCAAGGTATCTAAAAGTCCACTT
>OVBI01001471.1:6496-33756 GCA_900406495.1 Sisymbrium altissimum | reverse complement strand
TTACGGGATTGACTCAGCTTGAAAGCAGTAAAAGCCGTTTGCAATTGTGTTAAGTGATTTAATAAGGGAGGGTATAGTTGATACCATATGGTCCTTTATCAGCTTGTCCCTTTTTATTTTTTCCGTTCTCTTCTGTTTTTTTTTTCTTTTCGGTTTGCGTATGTTTGTCTCATGTTTCGTTTTTTTATTCCAAAATTGCTAATTTTCTCCCAAAACCACCAGAAACAAAATCTACCATAGATTATGCTTTGAGAGACTTTTCTCTCCAATGAAGCTGTCCACGTCAGCCTGTTGGTTTTGACACCTATCCTTAACCATCCCTTTTATCGAAAAAAATAAATATACGCTACTCATTTGTTTAAGCCCTAACCGCATGGCCTTCTCCCTCTCCTACTTCTGCCTATTTACTCCGTTGACAATGATGGTAACGGATCCCTGTGTTTCACTGGGTTCTCTCGAGTGATGGTCTGATGGAACTCCAGCGATGATCTCCCTTTTAATAATTTATTTTCATTTTTTTTTCTTTTTTTAATGAAAGCTTATTTTGACATAATGTTGAGGGTTATGAGTATCGTTTCTTTTCTTAAGAGCATCATTAACCCTTAAGTGTTTAAAGTAAGGTTCTCATCATTTTTATATTAATATTTTAATATGTTTTTATAATTTTATTAAAATGGATAGAATTAAACAAATAGCAGTACAGAAAATGTTTAGAGTCTTTAAAGAAAGGGTTCTGAGCATGATTATTGCTAAATTCTAAAAATGAGTTTCTAGTATTATAAAATCAAATATTTATTATTATTTATTTATATAATTTAATTTTAAATAATAAATACATATTCTAACCAATTACAACTTGCCAACAATTTAAAAGAGCTTTCTCTCTCTTATCATTCTACTTTTTTCATTTTTTGTTTTGTTTTTTATATGATAAAAACTTTATTAGAATCTTGTAATAATCCTGCTGCTCTGAGGTCTCTTTTTCTAGAGATTATTCTCTTTCTTTCTCTTTACTTTTTCATTTCTTTTATTAAAAAACAGTTCAGGACCTCCCTTTAAAATCTTGCAATAATTTTGCTCAAAGGATGAGGGTTCGAGAGTTTATGTCTAAATGAAATAGTATGTCGAATATAAGATACAAATAATGGTAAATTGTTGATAATCGATTGAAAATAAAATTATGTGAGAATCTATTTTAGAATTGTAAAGATCTAACCATTTCTTCAATTTTTTAAGAAAGAAGCACTTATTAGAGTTCACGATTTACAGAGTTTGCTGTCGCATGTAGAAACAAGTGTTTTTCAGTTAGTTAAAATATTTTATAACATTAGTAGAGCTGAGACCATGTGACTATCTCAACCTCAAAATATCGATCACTTAATTTTGGAAAATATCTCTATAAATAATTTAAGCATATGAAATTTTGGTATCGTTTTGGAAGACTCTTTGATTCACCATTAGGTTATATGTAGAATTTAGCTTAAACCTTTTAATTTTTGTTTACTTACATAGTTCTCCTACATTTTTTGGATGTTTCAGGTATATGGATAATCTGAATACCAAAAATAACAATAAAATTCAATATTTAAATCTTTCCAATTAGGAGTTGAGTGAGTTAAAACGAATGAAACAGAAAGTCAAGAAGTCACCAAAAATGATGAGACTAGTTATCAGACTTGATACTGATGGAGTCTTCCAAGACCAAGAGAGTCAAAATTATAACAACGAGGAGGAGAAAATTGATGATCAGAATAATATCACTATAAGGTAGGTCTTGAATATGTACAAAACATTCTAGTTGTTTGTAACCTACAAGCTGCAGCTGCTAAGAAGAAGTGTTAAGCTACTAGGAGATTACAATAGACCTGATGAGTTTTATGTTAATAGGTCTGTCGTTATAGACTTCCCGCATTCCTCTGGAAGGACTTTAAGTTGAAACCTGAATACTATATTCTTGTGGGTCACTATTTTTTCTATGGTCATCTTCTAGAACATCCCATGAATCACATTGAAACATTTGAGGAATTCGTGTCCAACATCAAGTTAAATGAATGTCAATATGAAGAAACAAAATTGTTTAATACAAAAAATATAAAAAATATAATAAAAAATCTCACAAAATTTATATGCCATTTTTTTTATTGGTAGAAAAATATTTCATATGCATTGGATTAGTATTTTTTTTTTGTTTTTCAGAGGAAATTACTAAATCATATTTTTCTACCAAATATGTTAATCGAGTATAATTTTCTGCACAAATATATAAAAACAATCTTTTCACAAAACAAAAATGTTCTTTTCCAAAAAATAAAAATAACATACAAACATACCAAAATGTTACTAGTTTCATGTTGCATGGACCGACCGGACTTTACAGGCCTTAGACCCTGATTGTTTATTTGGTTTTTAATTTTTAATTTTTGGTTTTTAGCTTTTAGATTTTGGTTTTTAGATTTTGGATTTTAAGTTTTTAGTTTTTGATTTTGTTTTAGTTTTTTTTTGGTTTTGTAATAATAAAAAAAAAGAATTACAAAAGTCATTACCAATTATAATGGAAACAAATAAAATATAGATTTTGGATTCTACATAGAAATTGGTAGTTTTTTTTTAAATCTAGACCTTGATTGTTTAAATGGTTTTTAGTTTTTGAGTTTTGGTTTTTAGCTTTTGGTTTTTGGTTTTTAGCTTTTGGTTTTCCAATTTTTGGTTTTTGATTTTGTCGTAGATTTTAGATTTTCAAAAGTTTGAATGATAAATTGTTTTTGGCTTTTGGCTATATAAATATATATATATATAAAGAAATATATAAATATCAAAAAAAAAAAAATCACGTCAGAAACCACTAAAATAGATATTTTGGTTTTTGACTAGAAATAGTAAAAAAAAAGTAAAATCTAGTTTCCCAAAAAAATAGGAAATCTATTTCATTAAAATCTTGATCGATTAAAAAAGTGGATTTTGAAAAAAGTAAAAATAAAATCTATCATAGAATCTATAAACAATCAACCTCCTAATTTCCCTAAATTATAGGGAATCTATATTTTACAAATCTACACACAATCAAATTACATTCCTTTTTCTCAAAATTTACCATCAATTACAATAAAATAAAACCCACCTTTTGTTGTCGGTTAAGGATATTACATTCCTTTTTCTCAAATTTCCTTTTCTCTCTGTCTTTCCTTTCCTTCTCATAATGGTCTATATATACACAAGACCATTAGATCATGAAACATATGCATTATTACTTTACATCAATTTACGGAGACAAAAACTAAAGCTAGAGAGATTAATATAATTGCGGCAGTGAACGTGATGAATCCTGAGCGTGGAAGCAGTAGTAGGAGAGGCGGCAGAACAAGGGATGACGACGACAAGTTGGTCTTCAAGACGAGCAAAGATGTCGAGGCCGTCACGAGCTTCAAGGATATGGGGATTAGCGAGAACGTTCTTCGCGGTATCTACGAGTACGGTTACGAGAAACCCTCAGCGATTCAGCAGAGAGCGATTATGCCGATTCTCCAAGGCCGTGATGTTATCGCTCAGGCTCAATCCGGTACCGGAAAGTCCTCGATGATTGCTCTTTCCGCCTGCCAGCTCATTAACACTTCGGCCAGAGAAGTTCAAGTATTGATATTGTCCCCAACAAGAGAGCTTGCTTCACAGACAGAGAAGACCATACAAGCTATTGGGTTATACGCCAACGTTCAAGCACATGCATGCATCGGTGGGAAGAGTGTTGGACAAGACATTAGGAAGTTGGAGGATGGTGTCGTCCATGTTGTCTCTGGTACACCTGGTCGTGTCTTTGACATGATAAAGAGGAGAAGTCTACGTACAAGAGCTATCAAGCTTCTGATTCTTGATGAATCAGATGAGATGCTGAGCAGAGGTTTCAAAGAACAAATCTATGATGTTTACAGGTATCTCCCACCGGATCTTCAAGTTTGTTTGGTTTCCGCAACTCTTCCTCACGAGGTTATGGAGATGACAAGCAAGTTTATGACGGAACCAGTGAGTATACTCGTGAAGCGTGATGAGTTGACTCTTGAAGGAATCAAACAGTACTTTGTTAATGTTGAGAAAGAGGAGTGGAAATTTGAGACGCTTTGTGATCTTTATGACTCACTTACGATCACTCAAGCTGTTCTCTTCTGCAACACGAAACGGAGAGTGGATTGGCTAAGCGAGAAGATGAGGACTAACAACTTCACCGTCTCATCGATGCATGGGGACATGCCTCAGAAGGAGAGAGAAGAGATCATGAATCAGTTCCGGTCAGGTGAAAGCCGTGTTTTGATCACAACGGATGTAATGGCTCGCGGGATCGACGTGCAGCAAATCTCTCTTGTCATCAATTATGATCTCCCCTACAACCGTGAGCTCTACATTCATCGTATTGGACGGTCTGGTCGTTTTGGACGTAAGGGTGTTGCAATCAACTTTGTTAGAAGCGACGATATCAAGATTCTACGAGACATTGAGCAGTTCTACAGTACTCAGATTGATGACTTGCCATTGAATGCAATTGATCTTAACTAAAATAATCTTGCTTTAATATTTTGTAATGCAATCATTTAATGTTCAAAAGGCTTTTACATAATCTGAAATTTCAAAGTTCAAAACTATATATGCAAAATCCTACTTAAAGAATCCAAACACATATGCTATAATCTGAAATTAAATACAAAATCTTATACGAAAGATCCAACGGTGAACTTTTTGGTTGTGTTGTGAGAATGGCCACACAAGAAAGAATCCATGTGTCATTGTGTGTTAATTGCAGTCTCGTGCAGGATAGTAGCAGAGAGCATAACCTTATTCCTTCTCATGGGCTTACTTCTTTAGCATATCGGTGCAACTAGGTTTAGCGTTTGTGCATGGGTTAATCACTGCTTGCATTGCTCCCAACTCCGACCCAATACAAAATAAACTCTAAATCCGACTAAAGAATCAAACCACAGGGTTACAAGGTACTCAATTTTGCTAAAGATTATGATTATAAACCTTAAAAAGACAATATGGTTAAAAGAGGTTTTTACATAATCTGAAATTTCAAATTCAAAATTATGAAAAAACACTGCAAGAGACTACACAACCAACACATGATGTACTAAGGGGAAAAAAGGAAGCTTCTGAGCAATAAGATAGAGAGGAGTCATTATCACATCTTTTTCTCAGATATGAACATACTTATATTCACTACCAATGCAAATCTGCATCTTCAAGTGATCACCAGTCAACATATAAGAAGGAATAAACAGGTAGTCATCTTTTGGCTCTACTTCGGCTTCCACTTTCTGGATTTTCTTCACCATCAACCCAAGCCTTAGTGTGGTATACGCATTGAGTTTGGCTAGACTACATGAGAGGTTACGTAATCCAGGAGTCATAGGCGCGATATAGTTCACGCTCATATACACACCACCGTGCCGTGATTTGAAAGCTTGGACAACAACCAAATCGCCCTCTTTCTCTTCCTGAAATACGGCCGTCTTCTTCTTAGCCATGTTAATGCTGAAGATTTGAGGACTGTCGTACTCAAACGGGATGAGGTTTTCCGTGTCCCGAGAGTGTACACAACGAGCATGGCTTTCAAGACCCGTGTAGGAGCCAATGTAGTTGCAGTTTGGTAAAGGACAATAGCAACGGATGTATACACAGAGCTTCTCATGCGTTGATTGGTTTCCATATGATGTGGTTTCTTTACACCCGTAAATGGCATTGCGACATGGGACTATAGATGCTTCAATGACTTTCTCCATAGCTCTGCATCTAATGTCCCCAATGTTTTGTCTACAGAAAGGACATCTATTCCTCAATTTGGAGCAGCACGAAGAACAAGCTAAATGTCCATTAGTACACTGAAAAAGCAGTAACACCAACGAGTTAGCAACCATCTTATGAAACTCCTTGACCCAATACAATTTCTGCTATAGTAACCTAATCTCGATCAACAATAAGAGATAAAGCTGTGACCTTTTGACACAAATTGGAGATAAAGCTATGACCTTTTGGCTAAGCCAGATACGTTCTTACAAGTTTTGTAACCTAATCTAGTGATTCACATCAACAAGTGGAGACAAAGCTGTGACCTTTTGACTTAGCCAGATACGTTCTGTAACTTAATCCTTTGATGCACATCAACAGTAGATAAAGCCGTGACCTTTTGACTTAGCCAGATATGTTCTGTAACCTAAACTCTTGACTTACATCAACAATTGGAGATAGCTGTGACCATTTGACTTAACCAGATACGTTCTTATACGTTTTGTAAACTAATCAAATCTCGTGATTCATATCAATAACTAGAGACAAAGCTGTGACCAGATACGTTTTGTAACATAATCTCATGATTCACATCAACAATTTGAGATAAAGCTAGGACCTTTCGACTTAGCCAGATACCTTCATACACGTTTTGCAACCTAATCTCATGTTTAACATCAACAATTGGAGATAAAGCTGTGACCTTTCGACTTAGCCAGATACACTCTTATACATTTTGTAACCTCATCTCGCGTTTCACATCAATAATTAGAGATAAAGCTATGACCTTTTGACTTAACCAGATAAGTTCTGTAACCTATTCTAGTGATTCACATCAACAACTGGAGATCAAGCTGTGACCTTTTGACTGCTTATGCGTTTTATAACCTAAACTCAAGATTCACATCAACAATTGGAGATAAAGCTGTGACCTTTTGACTAAGCCAGATACGTTCTCTAACCTAAACTCGTAATTCACATCAACAACTGGAGATAAAGCTGTGACCTTTTGACTTAGCCAGATACGTTCTGTGACCTATTCTAGTGATTCACATCAACAACTGGAGATCAAGCTGTGACCTTTTGACTGCTTATACGTTTTATAACCTAAACTCGTAATTCACATCAACAATTGGAGATAAAGCTGTGACCTTTTGACTTAGCCAAATACGTTATGTAACCTAAACTCATGATTGATATCAACAATTGGAGATAAAGCTATGACCTTTAGACTTAGAATTCGATAATACATTACAAGAATTGTGAATTAAAGAAGAAAGATGAGAAACCTGATAAATGGGTCTCTTGAGTGGCTCGCAGCAAGTAGGGCAATCAAGAATATCTGAGCCTTTCAGCTTGATGGAAGGTTGAGATGAAGAAGAAGAAGAACTCGGACTGCTACTAACGGATCTTGCCTCCGTTACCGTATCACCAAGATCGTTACCACCACCAACTGTAGCCATTCTCGTGACACCAACAACGTCTGGGACTTCGACATCGACTTCTTCCTCTTCGCCCACTGGTTCGTCATCGACACTTGGGTCGCTTGAATCATCGTCGTCTTCGTCCTCGTCATCTTCTTCGTCAGCGAGGCTCGCGGCGCTGTAATCTTCGTCGTCTTCTTCTTCTTCATCGTCTTCAGGGAGAGGAGGGAACCTTGGCCTCTTCGGGGGACGATGGTCGGAGCGTCTTGGTGGTGGCGGCATCGACATCTCTTACAAAATAATGTCTGATTTTGCGGATCTTTTGTGTTGTGTTTCACTGACTGCTGAGAGATAGATACCCTAGGAGTCCCCTAGGCCTACGTGGTGAAATTAATAAGTCTCAAATAATATTCTTTTTTCTTCTTTTATATAATTTTTGTTTATTTCTTTTAATTTTTTTTTCTATGTTTGTTGAATTTATCTTTAATATTCTTAGATGAAGTAAATTGTTTTCTAAAAAAATTCAAGCAAATTCTTAATAGTAACACCTAACTTTTTTCATTTTTGATGATATTTATAATTTTTTAAAAAACAAAATATCTGCAATAAAAATCGATACTCCTTACGTTTCTAACTCTTACATATATTTTTTTTTGAAAAAAACTTTGTATAAAAAAGATCAACGTTTTCAATTTTCAATATTTTTTTAATAATTAATGATGATATATTGTAAACTTTTAAAAAAATTAATTGAATTTGTTAAATTACTACTTTCTCCGTATTTTTTTAGATAACGTTTTTCCACTTTTCACACTAATTAAGAAAAGTGATATAATACCTATTGTAACCTCTCTCCTTAATTATTAATTAACTAAAAGAATGGGAGTCAGTCATTATTAATCAGAGCAAATAGTTATTTCATAATAATATTGACATAAATATTCGAGAACATCAATTATTTAGAAAAAAGAAAAAAACTCTTAAACGATATCTAAATAAATACAGAAGGAGTATCAGTTAAAAGTTATTAAAAAAATTGTTAATCACAAAAAATAATGCATTTATAACTATGTTTTAATTTATTTTCTTAATGTTATTCATTTAATGATTTAGAAATCTGTATGAGATTTATAAATCTAGGCAAAATATTCTGGTTTCCAAATCTAATAATAAATATGTACAAATCCGAATGTTTTACTTTGGATTTTAGTCTTTATATTTTTAATAAACAAATCCACTCAAATCCACTTAAATTCATCATAAAATCAAATCTATAAATAAATCCGTATGATTGAATAACACATGAATTTAATTAGGATTTATACATAAAACCAATAACACATGGTTTTAACATGGATTATAAAATCATGAAACCAATAACACTGGATTTCATTCAGATTTTCAAATCCATTAAAATACATAAATCAATACCCGGTAGAGTGAATATTCAGTTTAGTTGAATTTTGCAACGAGGTTAGATTTTTGGATCTCTAAAATTTTGTTTTTCCCTTGAAAACATAATGGCTTTGTAAATTGTGAAAATGGATATTTGTCAGGCCATCCTCTGATCCGAGCCTTTTCAGTATCTAATCCTCTCCGAAGCTGATCAATGTAGCTGCACCTTTCCGTAGTACAAGTCTACACCAAATAATCTATTTTTTTTGCCTTCAAATTAATCCAAAAATCTATCCGAGAAATGATACAAACACATGAAACCCATGTTATGGTTGCAGCTAACACATGCAACATAAAGAATTTATAAGAGAGACAGTAAACGCTGCAACAACATTTTCTTCTATTCAGGAGTAGCAGAACCATTCTGTATCATCGACTGTTCTGTTGGCAAGTTCGTATTATCTTTCTTGGTTCCTTCAACTTTCCAAAAATCCCACACTTTGGTTTTAGGTGGAGGAGTACCATCTCCAATTGGTGCAATTAGTCCCGGTTTACCATCATCGATCACAGCATCAATCAAACCATACTCCTTGGCTTCCCATGGATTCAAGAAATTATCACGGTCTGTGTCACCTTCAATCTGTAAAAGGATTAGGCATTAGCTTGAAACGAAAGAATCATGTAAGAAGAAAACTCCTCGCTTCATCGTTTCATACCTGTGATTCAGGCTTCCCAGTGATTCTAGAGAAGATTTTGTTCAGTTTAATCTTGTGGTACATCATTTCTCTAATGCGAATGCTCATCTCCGTTGCCTACACATTCAAAGTTTGTGTTATCAAAGTAGAAGAGAAAAAAACGAAATCTAGAAAGCAGAAAAGCATATCTAAAGTATCTTACTTTGCCTCCGGCTGTTCCAAGTGGTTGATGGATCATAACTTTAGAGTTAGGCATGCAATACCGTTTCCCTTTTGAACCAGAAGCAAGAAGAAACGCACCCATGGATGCAGCTAACCCTAAGCAAACAGTCGATACATCCGCCTTACATTGTTTCATTGCATCATATATTCCCATCCCTAAAAAGAAAATAGCCAAAAGCATTTTCAAAAACTCGAACTCCACAGTAGAAACGACAAGAATATGACAGAGATGGGAACATACCAGCAGTGATGGAACCACCAGGTGAATTGATAAACAGTGTGATATCTCTCTCTGAATCCTCAGCATCTAGTAACAAGAGCTGACTTATAACCAAATCTGCCGTCATATCATCGACCTAGAGAGGATATCAAATTCAAGAAAAGCTCATGAGTCGCCATAGAAAAAAGAACAATGCTTTATCTCCAACACCTCTCTTATACCTAACTATCATCAAACAATATAGTCCTCAGGATCTAGTAACAAGAGCTGACTTATAACCAAATCTGCTGTCATATCATCAACCAAGAGAGGATCCCAAATTCAATAAAAGCTTGAGTTGCCACAGAACAAGAAGAAAACTTTATCTCCAAAACCTCTCTTATACCTAACTCTTATCAAACAATACATCGACTTAGATCAAGTTTTCTGTTCATTCTCTCTACTCAGCATGTTGAGTAAATGCTACAAACCTCTCTTATACCTAACTCTCATCAAACAATACATCGTCTTTGATCAAGTTTTCTGTTCATTCTCTACTCAGCATGTTGAGAAAATGCGACAAACCTCTTTTATACCTAACTCTCATCAAACAATACATCGACTTAGATCAAGTTTCTGTTCATTCTCTCTACTTGAGGAAATGCTACAAACCTCTCTTATACCTAACTCTCATCAAACAATACATCGACTATGATCAAGTTGTCTGTTCATTCTCTCTACTAAGCATGTTGAGGAAATGTTACAAACAGCTTAAACTACATCAAACGCTCCAGTAATAATCTGCACACTATTAACTACAATAAGCTGCTCCAATAATCAAATTCTAACCAGCACAAACACACAAAATTGTTGCTTTAAACAAAAAAATCAAATCTTTACAATAATCTGCTCCAGTAATCTCTCTGGGTACTACTGATTCCACAAGATTAATGCATATATTTGTTTAACTATTCCAAAAATCCAAACTTTGATTAAAAAAATCCAAACTTTGGGGAAGAAACCTGAGAACCCAAGAAGACGATTCTTTGACGGAGGAGCATGTTTGTGGTGTCGAGTTCCTCGAAGCTAGGGAGGCGAGAAGGAGACTGAGCGACGGAGTCCACTGAGAAGTTAGAGGAGACATCCCAGTTACTAGATAGGGTTTGTCTTGGGATTCCAGACAAGTTTATCGAAGACCTAATGCTAAAGGGTTTGGCTTTTTTCAGGATTCTTTGGTTTCGGTTTGGGTGACTCAGTTGTTTACCTGAGAGAATTGGATTGAAAAGGAAAGAAGGGTTTGAGGTTGAAGATGATACGAGATTCAAACTCATCTCCATTTTGGTTTCTGACACTTTTTTTTTTTTTTTTTTGAGTTTGATTTCTGAAGAAACAGGATGAAGCAAGTGATGTGGCTGTTTCTGGAGGAGGCTCTTGTCTGTAGAACCAAAACGATGTCGTATCAACGACGAACTAAGTGGTGATAAGTACATATAACGTGTAAGATTCGTCTACTCTCTTATTGACTGAGAAGTTTCAATCTTAAAACATCAAACTCAGGAATCGAGAGACTGAAGTGTCGTATACATAGAATCCAACAAATTTGGAGGAATGGCTACTTTGGGTTTTGGTTTTGTAAAATGTTTAGTTAATGAGTTCAAAATAACTATCTTATCTAATATGAATCGGGTTTGATGTAATCTACTCTGCTATCTAATCTATTTTGTTGCAGTTTGGTTTATTTTTTCATGGCCTAGAATGATTAAACCATAGGTGAGTTCTCTTGTGGATCAGATCAGTTTTATCCAGATTGTAATCTATTTCAAATATTTTGAACCTAGGAAAAGAGAAAACAATGATAAATGACCAAACCCTTAAGTGACCAAAAGAATCTGAAAAGAAACTTAGAGGTTATTAAGAGCTCCCAAAAGCACATGAACAAGTCTCGACACAAGAAAAAGGATAGAGAGAAAAAAAAAAGGTATGGGCATTATACATGTTATGCAAATCCCCTCCAAAAGAAAAAAAAAACCCCAAACTGTTATCACTTCCTCAGGAAAGCAACAGTTGCCACACGCGATCCTACAGACCCACCAAACATGAACGTTGGGTATGTCCTAACGTGGCTTAGATACTCAAACGGAGGATCAATTCTGCTCGCAGCTTCCGAGCCAGAGGAAGACACATCAGTGGCGGAATTTCCAGCTCCAGCTAAATTTGATTTTCTGATGTTGAAATTCTCCACTTCTTCCAAGAGTTCGTCCTTTGTGTTGTTGCACGATGTGATGACCTTGAACAGAAGCAGACACAAAAGTTTAGATAACATAGAGACAGTTTGCTTAAGGAAAATAGTGAATATAGCAGCTTTCAAGTAAATTGAGTGCATAAGCTATTACCAATATTCCACCAGGAGCAACCAGCTTGGAGACTGAATCCCAATACATGACTCTGAACACAGACATGGGAGTGTTATTGGTAACCAAAATTTATTTAATTCACCTGACTCCAAGGACCAAAATGATTACGTTTGGTAACAGAAAGCAAGTGTGGTATGTAGGAAATCAAATCTGAGGAGGTACCTTTTGACAGGGCCATCAGGATGCAAACCAATGGCATCTAAAGTTCCTTTGTCCATCACCAGCTTGAACTGCCGATCCAATTTCGTATCAAGGATATCATCAACCTAAGAGAGCACACCGTTAGTTCCACAACGTACAATTCTTGTGATGTTCATTACAATTGGCACAACTAGTTCATTAAGAGGGTTTTGTGTTCTGTACTACTAGATGCTAATTATATGTAACCAACATATCCCATTCTCCGATCCCGTTACAATTTGTAAGAAAGAAGAAATATACACAGGAAAAAATGCACTATTGAGCTAATTATAGCATTTGGAAATTTATGAAAGGGTTCTGCAAACTGCTTCGGTAATGAAGCTAAACAAAATCATACCATGAAACGTATATTTGGATACCCATCACGTTGAGAGAGATGTTGAGCGAGTTCTACCGCTCCTTCACTATAATCAGTTCCGGTTAAATCAGAGAACCTGAGCCAGAAAAGTGCAAGGATAATGAGATTATTAACATCAAGAAGAGTTTAAACAAAAGATTCTGGTGGGACATGCGCTGGTGTGTAAATGTTCTGTTCAAGTAAAATTTATCATTGATAACAAGCTTCACGGCAATATCACATTCTGGTTAGCTTGGACTTCCATAACATTTAACGAAACAAGCTAGGGGTTAAAATGTATAAAGCATACAGATATAGCTTTCTCACTGCATAGGGGAACTTAAACATCCAACAGTGATAAGTTTACTCAATATACTCTAAATCTTGTAAAAAAAAACAAAAGAAGCCAAAATAAAATTGACAGGATTCTATACTTCATTCCTGTACTATTTTCCATGGACGTTCTCTTTTGTCATCATTACAAACAATGGTTGCTTTCCATGTGAAACAGCTTCAGAACTTAAAATAATCAAAGTTTACTGAGGCGGAGGACGCAGAGACTCATATCCCCCAACGGGAAATAATATACGGCACCATCTAAGCATCCTTGTAGAAACTTTAAATTCATAAGCCTCACTCTAATACTATTTGATAAAAATAAAAAACTCATGCCAACATGAACTGTGTACTAGAGTGAAAGAAGAACTCGAATAGAAGAGCCTAGACATCAGACAAAGCCAGTACACAAAAAAACACGTCAATACCTAGTTGATTTTAAATCCTACATGATTCTTAACTTCTCAGACTTTACCACGCAAACGTGTACACAAACAATATCACATACACTAACAACACACACGTAAGCATCTTACCCCTCCTTAGCAAGTTGATGAAGGAGCAAACCATTCCCAGTACCAAGATCAAGAACATTCCAGCTAGACAAATACTTCTCCACCTGATCATTCACCTCACCATTATCACAACCAGACGACTCCTTCTGAGAAATCTCAACACACAAATCTTTCGTCCAAGAAGTAACAATCTCCATCACATCATCTCCAAACCTACACCAACCAAAACAAGTTAAAACTCAACCTTCCAAAAAGATCAAAAGAGATCTTAAACGGTTAGAGATCTAAAACATTTTACCAAACTTCACCAGCATGACCATGCTCTCTGAAATTAGTAAGCTCATCAGAGTAAGCAGCATCCCAATAGCTTTGTAATCCAAGCATTGACTGTCCTCCTCCATCAGCATCTGGCTCTTCCTTATCAGAACTGTTCAAATTTAATTTCAATAAATCAAAAAACCCTAAGATCTGTAACAAATCAATCAATTCCATTAAATCTACATTTCCTTTCCTTTAATCTCTAATTCTAATCCTTAACCGATTTTCTAATTCTAATCCTTAACCGATTTTTCACGATTTCTTTATGGTTTAATCTCTAATAATACCTATAATCTGAAGAGACGCGGAAGTTAGCGGAGGAGAGAGCTTCGGCGGCGTCGGCGTGACGTTGATCGTCATCGAGAGTGCTTCCGTACTCGCTTTTGATTGACCATGAATCCGCCGCGATAGATCGATCGTCGTCGGAAGCTAGACTATCCGTCGTCGTCGTAGCGGCTCTTGCTTGTTGTTGAGGAGTAGTCTCTGGTTCTTCCGGTGGTAGTTTGATTCCCGCCATGAGATTCAACGCCGCGGGGGAAGAGAGGAAGGTTTGGTTACTTTGGACGGAGTCTCTTTCTCTCTCTCTGATTAAAAGGAGAGACGATGGAAGTTGAAACGGACTCTTTTCCTCCTACTTTGGTAATCTCATCATCGTATATGTATGTGTAATATATTCTTCCTTTTGTTTTATTGGTTTCAAAACCATATTTTATCATTTACATACAAAAATAATGATCAATATTCATACATTTGATTTAGTGATGATGTTTTCATGGTAAATATGTGAATTTTTGCAAGGTGATTAGTTTGTAAAGAAATTTTGGTATGTATCATTTTTCCCTTTTACTTTTTAAATTTTTATTTTTATGATATTTAAATCTATTTACGCGGATAATATTTTTAGAAATGAATAACCGTTTTAATATTGATAATTTCTTTACCTTTTATATGCTAAGTTTTTTTAAGCCAAATAAAAGAAAACAAAAATTTCCCATACTTTATTTTTAAAAATTGAAAATATTACTTTTCGACATAACGTGTATACTTTTTCTGAATAGCATCCTTTAACATAATTAAACGTATTGCACCAAGATAAAAATCAAAATAATGAAAACCAAACTGCAATAATAACCCATAGTTTATTATTCCATCGGATATACGATTAATTTCTATATACACAGGCTCTACCAAACTAACTAATTACTTAAAAAGACATAACATATACATATAAAAAATAACAGCGGATGAGTCTCGGTAATCCCTAAATTCAGAAATTCTACCACCAACTCAGAATCCACTTCGAATTATACGCAACGAAAACTCCATTCCGAGGGCATGAGAAGTTCATAACAGACTCCTTATACTTCTGCTAACAGAGCTGAACAAACACCTATACTCAGAGTAAACCCGCCTAACCAGCAACCCTCCTCATCTCTAATAACTCTGCCAGCGGTAGCCGAGACCGGATTTCCCGAGATACTCTATCTGTAGAGAACTTCACCCAACCCACCCTTGATTCCCTCCATTTAACCATTTTCTTCATTCTCGCCCCCAGCTGAGGTCTACCTTCCACAAGATGATGCGCTTTCACCACTTCAACTATAATTTCTTTAACAAAAGTGCATTCTATCCCGACACTTGCCTCATTCTCCAAACACATTTCCACATCTATATTTCCAATCCCATCACACCATAATACTAAATAACGCCGGCTAATCTCTCCGCCATGAACCCGTACTAACCTCGAGCTTCACAAACAATCATTCTAAAAGTGANTGGGGGGGGGGGGGGGGGGGGGGGGCTACTCACATCCATATTCTCGTTATCACTGGGCAATTTCTAAAAAATGTAATGTTGACTTCATAGCCTCCATTACATACTGTACAAACCTCATTGTCTCCCATGTGATGACTTACTCTCTTAACATTGGTCATTAACACTTGATGACTTACGAGCCAGAGAAAAACCCTAACCCTCTCCGGTGCCACAACTCCCCATATCCTCTTGAAGAAGCTGACCATACACGATTTTGGCTCATCCATCAATCTCAGCAAAGAATAAGCTGAACTCATCAAAAATTATCCATCTAAATTACATTGGTAGGATAATTTAAAAATAATATTCTCTAGTAAAAACTCTATTCACTACCACCACATTCAAGAATAATATTTTATATTCAAAACTGACTTAATCATTACATATCACAGCCTACACCTGCATTCCAATAATCTTCCAGCAGCAGCCCTAACTCTCCCTTGGGTAATTGATCACAAGTACATTTCAGCAGTGTTACCTCCATCAACCATTTATCTGACCAGAACCATATCAACTTTCCATCCCTAAGTACCCATCAGGAGACCACTTCGTATAACCCCAATACAATGATACTCCATGTTGATGACCAAAAACTCTTTGGTGCAATCGATGAATGGTCATGAACATTCCTCGCTTTGTATTTACTCTGAAGTACTATAAACTGTTCTCATCATAATATGTCTATATGCTAAGTTTTATTTGTTAACAAGTTATAATATTTCTTTCTTTTTTCGTTTTTGTGTGTAATCTTTAATATCATATCCTTTTAATTGTTGACATTTAAATGAAGTTTATGTTATATTTACAATTTACAAAGAAATTGAAATAATCATAGTTTTCTATTAAAGATCTATATTTCTTTTTTTTTCTATTGTTAAAAAACAGTGAACTATATGTAATATTATATAAGATTGAAAATAAAATTTTCTTAAAGATGTATTATTATTTGTATCTTTTTATCATATATATATATATAGAAATATAACTTTTTTCTTAGATTTTTCTCTTTGTTTTGTTTTGTTTTGTATCTATTTTCTCATATATTTAATTAGGTGATTCTCTCGTACTTATGCACGGGTATGAATATTTACAAAATAACTAAATCAAAATTATTGGTTAATGTTTCAATTTTTATTATTATAAATTTTAATCGTTTTGTCAATTATAATATGTGCATAAAAGATTATTTTAAATTATCTTAATTAAACATGTATTTTTGGTATAAGAATTTTGATCAGTTCGATTATTCATTTTTGTATTGGTTTGATTATTCATTTTTTGAATTTATTAGCATATATTCTTTGCTCCGAATTAAACCACAATTATTTTTTTGGTTCTATTTAGACTAAAATTGGATTGATTCGTTGTCTTAGATTTGTAAATCTATTTTGGAAGAATTCATCTAATTTAATATATGTTGCTTTGAAAAAAAAAAATTAAAAAACCGAAGTATAGAACGGTTTAGAATTGCATTAACGAATCAAACGAATTATCTTTTGAAAGTTCATGCACATATATAAACATTTACAAAATAATCAAATGAATTGGTTAATATTCACTTTTATTTGTTTATATTTTATATTATTTTGTATTTTATGTATATGAAATGTAAATTAAATATTATTTTAAATTTATATTGTTATCTTAATTATACATATGATTTCAATGTATAAATTTTTACATTAGTTGGGTTTGGTTAGGACATATAACTTCTCAAATAATATTATTACAGATGAAAATAAAACTATGAAATAGGACATATGACTTCTCAAATAATATTATTACAGATAAAAATAAAACTATGAAATTTTTTTTTTTACTTGGGATGAGACTGGCAGCGTAATTATCTCAAATCTGGCTATGTTTCTAATATTACAAAAACGCATTAACCGATGCTATCTTTGTGTTTCAAGTACAAGGTTTGAAGTAATTAAGATCTTATGGAACACTTTAAATAAACGAAGATTCTAACTTCCTCTAGAGCTTTAGTTTCCTTCTCTTTAAATATCCTCCCTGTCTCTCTTTCTTGTACTCTTTTTGATTATTCACGTTTCTTCTTCGAGCCATCTTTCTTTTATAACAGCTTTGACATCTGCTTGAAACGATCATCACCCAACTAAGTGCAAATTTGTTTTGTAGATTTTGGGCTTGTGCACAATCTGAGTCCTTGACTGATATGCTTAAACCAACTTAATTTCGGGCCATAGAGTAAATGACTGAGGCCCATAGCTTAGGGGTTCTTTTCAAACTTTGGTCCAGTTCTTGTTCAACGACATCAGCTGACCATTTGAAGCAAACCAAAGCTCGAGTCTAGTGTTTGAGCTGAGTTGCTGCTAAGGTCCATTTTTCCAGTGAATACCTTGTTAAAGCAAAAGTTGTTGGAGTACTATTGAACTTAAAACAAAGTTGGTGTATTCCTCCAGTTCTTCTTCTTACTTCTATTACTTATAAAACATATAGGAGTAGTTGATTAAGTACCACAAGCTGATGATAAATCTGATCTTATCTGTCATTGTCTCTCTTCTCTTTCACTTAATCTCTCAAACCAACCTGTTGGGTTCGTAGTTCGCTTCTTGAGATCCAAATTGGTTTATGTCATGGGAGAACAAATTAGGTAGCTAGCTTTGTGAAAGAGTGGTGGAAATGGGGATGGTCATAAATTCTCTCTAGAAAATTAATTTTCATCAGAGATCTTGAGCTTAACATGTAGAAGGATATGTTCGGATTTGCTGGATTTTAATCGAGCTCATCGAATATCAAGTTGAGTTCATCAAATTTTTGAATTTAGTTGATCATTGCCTAAATTTATGAATCATTATGTCAGGTGACTTCTTTTTTTCAGATGGATTCACCTTGATTTCTTTGCATGACCATTCACCCTTTAGTACCATTTAACATGTGCAAGTACCCATTCATTTGAGTCTCCTTATTTTGTTTTCTTTTATTTGTCACCGCGTGTCTTTAAGTATGTTGAATGGTACATGATTGTGGTTGACCGCAACGAGTGGAAGAGCCGCGCACCGTACCCGTCTCCTTTATCCAGGGCCATAGTTTCCACGCATAGGTCTATTTGATTACTAGACAGAGCAAATAAGTAACGTGCTAATGTTATTCTTTGTCCCAGCCAAATGAAGAAATAAAAGTTACATTTCCAAGTTGAATACTTCGACAGTTCGACTGGTAGGCAATCCAGAGAATTGTAGGTGGCAAGTGATACTTTTCAAATCTCACAATTCGTTAAATTTATAATATTTTTTATTGACATTACATATTTACTAATTTGTTTTCAAATGACGCAACCAAATTGCACAGAAAAAATTTCAGAATTCATTGTTTTCTCCAAATTATTCGAATCGCGGCTCAGAAGATCTGTGTCGAGATAGCTCTACCAACTATTCATGATCACATGATGTTCATCTACAATCATGATTTTTTTTTTTTCCAAAAGAATTCTAAGATGATTATCCTCTAATGTCTTACAAATTTTTGTGGAAGTAAGAAGAGCCGAAATGGAAAGCTGATTAGCATCCGCACACTAATATAAATTCCGATCCTATGTACTCCAATAAATGTGGAGTACTTATCTAATCCAATAAATGTGTTGATTTTTCTTTCATGTAACCACAAATGTGTTGATTATTCTTTCTTGTAACCTAGAGTCTCTTTTGATTAGTCAAGGTTACAGACTCGAGCATAGTACCACAAGTTGATCTTTCCAAAAAAGAATCACCACTTTATATTGTATTTGGCTCTTAATACTCTTGATCTTTTAAACAACATTTTTGTTCGCTTATCTACTAGTCCGATGTTCACGTACGGCTAATTCTTCTATCCTATAGTTATGACTAATGATTGTTGACTCTATTAAAAATTTCAATTAACATACGTATAGGTCTTTTGTTCAACAAAAAATACATACTATAAGGTAAATTAATGGTTCTTTTGTATATTCAAGAAAAGTAATACATTTTTGTATTTTCTATATAACCCATATGTGTATATAAAGAGAGATTTTCGAATATAAAGAATTCATACAAATATAAATCTTCTCAAACTACTTTTTTTAATTAATGATGGATAAATAAAACAACTGTTGATATATTATTTTATAATCACATTTTTTCCCATAGGATATGTCAAATTGTAATATTCACTGCAATTCGAATCTAATACTAGATGTTACCAGTGGAGTCTTTGTTTTTTGTGTGGGTGTGTAGCAAATGGTTTGTGTTATATTGTTACTGTGTCATCCATGTGTTTAAATCTAACATAATGCATATTGTTAGCAAACAAAAAATCGAGTATGTCTTGAATTAATATAATGCTTTCATATATTTAGTTAATTATATCAATCAATGACATGTAATCTCAATCAGTGACATGTAATCTCTATCAATGACATGTAATCTAGTGGTTTGTGCTAATACCGTCACTACGTCACTACCGATGTCAAGTCCGTATGCATGTTGTTTGTCTAAATTAAAAAAAAAGTAAAAAATATTCTTATTGCTTTCTTACGCTTGAAATATTAGTATAAATATGTATACGCATCGCATTTCTCATCGAATATTATCAAACAAGAATAGAAGAGTGAGAAAGAGAGAGAGAGAGATAAGATCGATCATGTCTACTACTCCACAATGGATCATGATTGGCGGAGAAGGTCCTGAGAGTTACAACCAAAATTCCTCTTATCAGGTTTATTTAAAAAGAATTTTAGTTCCTACTAGAATCTGAATTTTTATAAGGATAAACGTTCTCATATTTAATTTTGTTTTACAGAGAGCATTGTTGGAAGCCGCAAAAGAAAAGATGAACGAGGCTATCTCAGCCAAACTCAGCCTCGACTTGATTTCTGATCGCTTCAGTGTAGCCGATTTCGGTTGTGCGAGTGGACCTAACACTTTTGTAGCAGTCCAAAACATAATAGATGCTGTAGAAGCCAAATACCATAGAGAAACTGGACAAAACCCCGATGATAACATTGAGTTCCAAGTCTTCTTCAACGACTTTAACAACAACGATTTCAACACTCTCTTCCAGGCACTTCCACCGGGCAGACGCTACTCTAGCGCCGGGGTACCAGGTTCCTTCTTTGATCGTGTTCTTCCTAAAAAGAGTCTCCACATAGGTGTTATCAACTACGCATTCCATTTCACATCTAAAATCCCTAAAGGGATCACGGACCGCGACTCCCCCCTGTGGAACAAAGACATGCATTGCACTGGGTTCAACCAAGCGGTCAAGAAAGCGTACCTTGATCAGTACTCGGTCGACACCAAGAATCTATTGGACGCTAGAGCTGAAGAGCTCGTGCCCGGGGGATTGATGTTGCTTTTGGGATCATGTTTAAGAGACGGAGTTAAGATGTCTGAGACGCCTAAAGGAATATTTTTGGATATTGTCGGAGATACTCTTAATGATCTTGCTCAACAAGTACATATTTATATATATTCCCGTTTACTTATTGTTATATATAGTCTTTACCATTGAAATCTACCTCTTAACCACACTTATATATATATTTTATATTTAGGTTGTATACTATTTACATAACTAACTAACATTATCGTCCATTTTTTTTGCTTTTTATTAAAAAGGGTCTCATTGATCAAGACAAGGTGGACTCTTTCAGTACCCCACTCTACATAGCAGAGAAAGGCGAGTTGAGGCAAATCATAGAGGAGAACGGGAAGTTCCGTATCGAGGCTTTTGAGGATATCATTCATCCAAATGGGGAGTTTCCACTAGACCCGAAGATCTTGACCGTCTCTTCCAGGGCCACCTTTGGAGCTTTCCTATCTGCACATTTTGGAGCAGACGTAATGAAGAAAGCCTTCGAACTCGTCGAGGTTAAGGCACGAGAAGAATTTTCTCGCATCAAGAATGCCAAACCCGGAATGCAGTATCTCATCGTGCTTCGCAAGAATTAATGATCCATATATGTTATTATATCTGATATTTTCGATGTTTGTCTGTGTTTATATTGCTGTTTCTCTTCTTTTGTCTCATGGTGTGTTGTCTTCTTGTTTTTTTTTCCCGTTGTTGTGTTAGCCTGCTTGTATTCTCCTTTATCATACAAATTAATAAATGCATAGTTGGGTTATAAAATTTCACCTTTATCATTTACAGAAATTAAAAAAACAAAAAAGTCAACAGACATCCGGTGTTCAACAAAATTCTCCGTCAATATTGTATATGTAAATTCCACAAAGCACACATATTGATGAGAGCTATATATATAAGTTCCCTAGACATAGAAGTTAATATAAAGTTCCCTAGTCAACTCTATTCTCTCATCTCTCATATTTACAATTACAACCAGTAAAGATCAACGACCATTTTCATTTTTCTGAAATTGAAGTTTAGGAGTATTATTCATTTATTGATTTAGAAATCTATATAAGATTTAGAAATCTATATAAAATTTATAAATCTAAATAAAATATTTTAAATTCTAAATCTGATAATAAATATGTACAAATCCGAGGCTTTTTTCTTCGGATTTTAATCTTTGTATTTTTAACAAATCCACTTAAATTTTTTTATAAAATCAATATATTTGAATAACACATGATTTTAATTAAGATTTATAAATTACAAAACCAATAACACATAATTTTAATATGGATTATAAAATTATAAAATCAATAAAACTAGATCTCATTCAAATTTTCAAATACATTAAAATACATAAACCAATAACCCCAGCTAAACTTCTTTTTTCCCGATAAAGATCACTCAACAATCAACACCCCATACATATACAATTACCTCACGTCTCCGGAAAACAGAATTCTTTTTTCTTTTTCTTTTACATTTGTACACTGGAGGGACGCTTCGTTGTTATCCATCGGCGCCGTAATGGGCCAGGCCCCATTTACTTTCGAAGTGGACTTCACCTCAACCCCAAACTTATTATGGCCCAACCCATCATCAACCCTTAACTCAATCTCGATCCACCTTAACTCGGATACTCCCTGCGCTTCCCTCCTTCATTGAAAAATGGCGCCTCTCAAACATCTTGAGAGGGAGAATCCAATCATCGACGCTTGCTTCCGAGATTTTTGTGCCTCTCATGGGATTCTAACAGGTTCTTCTCTCTTCTTTTTCTTCTACATCATTTTTTCGAGTCGGTTTAGTTTCGTGAAAGCTGGACTCTTTTCTTATTCTTGCAGTTGAAGATTTCCTTCTTCATGATCTCGATGAACTTGCTACTTTTGCTCAACTACATCCAAATGCAGATAGATTGAAGGAGGTTACTTCTATTAACTCACCTTTCTTGAGGTTGACTGAGTGTTATGCTAAGTTTCTGCCTTTCGGTTTCTTCAGGGTATCATTCTAATTCTTTCTTTGATACAACTTCAATGCCAGCCATGGTTGAACGGTGTGGAACTCTTGGAGGATCTACACCGTAATAAGCATACACTTTCGACTGGAGACAAAGAGTAGGGAATACCTTATCGCCTCATTTTACATAACAATAAGAAAGAGCTTTGTCACTTGTCTTGTCACCAATTTAAAAATGGTTTTACTGTAAGGACGGACTCATTGCTTCAAGGTGGATTCCTTGAGGCTCAGCTGACAGAACTTGTTGGACCATCGTCTTCTGGTAAAACACAAGTAAGCTTCATCTTTATTTTGTGTCAGAAAAACGTTTATTCACATCTAAAACTACAAGCTCTTATACTGCCGTGAATTGTTCCATTGAAGCATTTTCTTTTTTATATAGAATCAAACAAATATCAAACTCTCAAAATAATAAGAATTGCTCTCTTATTGCCTTAGTAAACTTCTCAAAAACTAAAGCTCTCGTGTGTTACAACAAACTCTGCAACTCCACATATTTATAACGATGACACCAATGTTTCCTTTTTATAAGATAACTCCTAATCTTATTATACTTAACATATATTTAGATAACTCCTAAATATATGTAATCCTAATCTCTCTAAGATTGTATCTTATCCAAGCTTAAACTAACAATCTCCCCCTTAAGCTTGAATCTTTCTTTCTTCACTTCGTGAACACCAATAAGCTCTCTCATTTCCTTAAACTTGATCCTTCCTAATCCTTTGGTTAGAATATCAGCCTTTTGCTGTGTTCCCGGAACGTGCTCAACTTCAATCTGCTCTTTCTCCACACACTCTCTGATAAAGTGGTATCTTCGATGTATGTGTTTACTACGACCATGAAAGACAGGGTTTCTAGTGAGTGCTATTGCAGACCTGTTATCAATACGGATTGTAACTCTTTTGCTTTCACCACCAATGACTTCACTTAACAGTTCCTGCAGCCAAATAGCCTGTTTAGCCGCCTCTGTCGCAGCCATAAACTCAGCCTCACAAGATGATAGAGCTACGGTCTCTTGCTTCTGAGAGCACCACGTTATCGGACACCTATTAAGATAGAAGATATGACCTGATGTACTCTTACCATCATCTTCATCCACGTTGTGGCTACTGTCACAATATCCTACAAGTCCAATGTGCTCCAATCGATTGAACACAAGTCCATAGGAGGTTGTTCCTTGAAGATACCTTAGTATTTGTTTTAGTGCTGCTCCATGTGACTCATTTGGTTCCTTCATATATCGGCTTAAGATCCCAACAGAGTAAGTAATATCAGGCCATGTGTGTATAAGATAGCGAAGCATCCCAATATTCCTTCTGTACTGTGTTTCATCAATTGATGTTTCCTTTTGAGCTTTACAGAGCTTTAATCCTGAGTCCATCGGTATATGAACTGCATTGCAGTCTCTCATGCCTGCTTCCTCAAGTATTTTCAGAGCATAACGTTCTTGACTTAGAGTGATACCTTCCTCGTGCTGTGACACTTCAATTCCGAGATAATAAGTTAGTTTTCCGAGATCACTCATGTCAAACTTGGTGGCCATATTCTGTTTGAATTCATGTGTCAGCTCTAAGCTTGATCCAGTGATTAACAGATCGTCTACGTACACAGCTACTACCAAGAGATGCTCTTGTTTCTGCTTCCGATAAAGCGATGGTTCTTTTGAACATTTGACAAATCCTAACTCCCTGAGAATCTGGTTTAGCTTGTTGTTCCATGCCCTCGGTGCCTGTTTTAATCCATACAGAGCTTTGTTTAGCTTGTAAACCTTCTTCTCGCTTTCTTCGAGCTCAAATCCTTCAGGCTGAGTCACATAAACCTCTTCTCTCAGTTCACCATGGAGGAATGCAGTCACTAATGCAATAATGAAACGGACTGTCTCAATTCGTGCTACAGGGGCAAAAACCTCATCAAAATCAATACCATGCCTCTGAACATATCCTTTTGCAACTAGCCTAACCTTGTGTTTATTGATACTGCCATCTGAGCTTCGCTTAACTTTAAACACCCACTTTAAACCGATTGGTTTAAAGCCCAGAGGAAGATCAGCTAGAACCCACGTCTTGTTCTTTTCTATAGAAGCAATTTCATCTTTACACTCTTTCTCCATACATCTAGCTTGCTTGCTTCCTGATAATCCCACGGTTCTTCATCAATAGAGAGTAAGAGACGTTCTCCTTCTACATCAGCAAGCATAATGTAATCATCGAGATAGCCTGGTGTCTTGCTTTCTCGTGTTGATCTTCTTAAAATTGGTGGATCTTGAACTTCTTCTCCTTCCTCTCCTTCTTCTTCATCTGAAATATCTATAATCTCTATGGCTCTTTTATCAGTGTCATCTTCTTTTATTTGTTCTGCAGTGGTATCTCTAATACCATTGTTCCCGTATTCTCCGAAGGTGAGAGTGAATGAGCCGGAGTTATTGTGATCTGTCTCCAGATTACTCCACTTCCACCCTTTGTCTTCCTCAAATACTACGTCTCGACTCACAATGATTCTTCGTTTTGATGGATCAAGGAGTCGATAGGCTTTTGTTCCTGGTTCTGTTCCTAGATGGACAAGAGATTGTGATCTATCATCAAGTTTTCTAAGATGTGGTGCTCCCACTCTTGTATGTCCGATGCACCCAAAAACTCGTAGATGAACTATGTTAGGCTTCTTTCCTTTGAATGCTTCATATGGAGTTTGTCGAACAAGAGCTTTAGTCGTGACTCGATTGATAATATATGTGGCATGTCTCACTGCTTCTCCCCATAGATAATTCGGAACATCTTTATGTTTCAAGATTGATCGAGTCATTTCCATTAAAGTTCTATTTCTTCTTTCGACAACTCCATTTTTCTGTGGAGAGTAGGGTGCTGTTAGATGTCTTTGAATGCCAGAGTTTTCACAGAACGAATGAAACTCATGAGAGGTAAACTCTCCACCTCTATCGGTTCAGAATGTCTTAATGCTCATTCCTGTTTCTTGTTCCACTGTCGCCTTGAATTTTTTGAATCTTTCAAAAGCTTCACTCTTCTCTTTTAGGAGAAGTGTCCACATGTAACGAGTATGGTCATCGATCAGAACAAAGATATACCGATTCAATGCAACTGTGGAGGGAGTAATAGGACCACACAGATCTCCATGAATTAGTTCCAGAGGCTTTGTGGCTCGAAAACAGGTAGCTTGAGGAAATCCAGACTTTGTCTGTTTAGCACGAAGGCAAGACTCACATGTTTCTTTCATGACTTTCATCTTAGGCATTCCGGTGACCAATTCTTTCTTTATCATTACTTTCAATGCTTCTCGACCAATATGACCCAACCTTTCGTGCCACCTTGTTGTTTCGTCTGTGGTTATAAGCTGTAAGCACCTTGTGTTCTCCATCTCCATAGAGACTTTGTAAAGTCTGTTTCTAGATCGAGTAGTTTGAACAATCAGCCTTCCATCGTGATCGTACAGAGTTAGAATCTGATTTTTCATTCTAACTTCACATCCAGCCTCAGTTGCCTGTCCAAGGCTAATTATATTACTCTTTAGAGCCGGAATGTAGTAGACATCAGCTAGAATTTTCTGCTTGCCATCTTTAGAGGTGAATAAGATGGCTCCTTTTCCTTTGATGTCTACACGGGTGTCATCACCGAAGCGAACCTTGCCTGTGATCGTTTCATCAATGGTTTTGAAGAAGGCTCTGTTTCCAGTCATATGATTACTTGCTCCATTGTCTAGGTACCAGATATTAGCTCCATCTGTATGAACTTCAAATTTGGTCGGTTTAACTTTCTTCTCATTGAGAAACACGACTTCATGCATCATTAAGTCCTCAGCCTCATGAGTCTCCTCTTCATCATTCTCTTGTGTTTCTTGAAGTTTGAGTAATCTGTCAGGACACACGGATGCATAGTGTCCTGTTTTATCACATCGATAACAGGTGATCTTTGATTTATCACGATTTTGTCGATAAGAGCCGTTTTGCTGACTGTTGTAGCGTCCACGTCCTCTTCCTCTTCCAAAGCGTCCTCCTCGACCTCTGGTATCGCCAAAATTCTCTTGGTATGATTGTGAATCGTAGTTGGTGTACATGAGTTTTCCCTGTTCTTCTTGATTATCATCATCTCGTATCCTTTCTTCGTAAGCTTTTAACCTTCCTACGATATCCTCGAAACTAGTGTTCTTGAGATCTAGAACTTGCTCAAGGGCAGCGATGATATTTATGTATTTCCTTCTCGGCAGACTATTAAGAAACTTCTTAACAATCTTTGATTCTTCAAAGGTTTCCCCCAAG
>OVBI01001470.1:0-33819 GCA_900406495.1 Sisymbrium altissimum | reverse complement strand
ACATATTACTTATATATATATATACATATTACTTTATATATATATATATATATATATATATATGTATTATCAGTGAGATTTTGATGTAAATATTTGACAATTAAGTAGAAAAAAAAGAAAATAATCCCAAAAATTAAGAGTTATTACAAATCTACCCCAAAGAGAGATTCCCGCTTCTTCCGTTCCTTTGCTTAGCTCTTGCCTCTTGCCCTTGTCTGAAAATCTCTCTCCTTCCACCTTCTCCCCATTCTATTTCCATCTAAATTCTTGAAATATTCATCAATATCCATTTTCTGTGAATCTCCTGCCCTCCAATTTTCTCCGGATCTGTAAGTTTCTCAATACATTGATCGTTATCTCTTGAGATCTGGAGTCAAATTAAATTATTCAGAAAGCTAAATTAATGTTTTGAAATGTTAAAAATTGTGAATTGTATATTTTTTATTAAACACATTTGTAATAACAGTTCTTTATTTATTGGGGAATCAGATTTGTTGGAATAGCCTCATTGATGGATATGGAGACTTCTTCTAAACAACATAATGTGGAGATGAAATCTGCTGAGATCATCGCGGAGGAAGTTTCTCCTAAACATAATGTTAACATTGCTTCTGCAACATTGGAGGAGAAAGAGAGTAAAGAGATCAAATATGAAGAAGTTTATCCTAAGCCCATTGTGGAAATCGACGAGATAATCGACGAGATGGAGTCTATAGATATCCACGAAGAAGACAAGACAGTTTCTTTGGAGACTGAGACACAACAAGATAAGTTGCTTGGTCCTAATGATGATGATGATAGTGATAGTTCTGATGATTCAAAAGATGACGAAGTAGAGAAAGCTGATGAAGAAGATGAAACAATGGATGATAAAGAGAAGCCAAAACCCGACTCACCTGATTCAACTTCATCGAATTCTGCTTGGACAGAGAAAGCAGCTGCGATAAAGAACTTCGTTAGAGTAAAGAGTGAAGTTGCGGTACATACAGTTATGCGCCGTCTTTCAGGGAAACTCAATGATGACAATGCTGTGAACGACACGAGAGATGATGAAACCAAAGCGGTGGAATCTCCTAAAACGGAGGGAAAGTCGTCCATATGGAATCCCTTAAGCTACTTGAAGATGATGCAGAATGATGATTCGATTGATAAAGTAGAGGCGACGAACATGGAGACAGAGTTGGAGCCTGTAGTGATGAAAGGTAGGATTATACTTTATACAAGACTAGGATGTGAGGAATGCAGAGAATGTAGGTTATATTTGCATGGTAAGAGGCTTAGATATGTCGAGATAAATATCGATATCTACCCATCAAGAAAGTTGGATCTAGAAAAGATTGGTGGGTCATCTTCTTCAGATGTTCCTAAGGTATTCTTCAATGAAAATTTAGTTGGGAGTTTTAAGGAGCTTAAGGAATTGGATGAGTCAGGAGAACTTGATGAGAAAATTAGACATTTGATAGATGAAGCACCACCTAGGGAAGCTCCTTTGCCACCATTCTCAGGAGAAGACGATGCATCAAGTAAAGGTCCTGTAGATGAACTAGCTTTAATAGTAATGAAGATGAAGCCTTGCATCGTTAAAGATCGGTTTTATAAGATGCGAAGGTTCAAAAACTGTTTCTCAGGTTCAGAAGCAGTGGATTTCTTATCATCTGATCAACGTTTAGAAAGAGATGAGGTAAAATATATAAGTAATGTGTTCATTATGCGGTTTTAAGAGTAGATGATATACATGATTTGACGATTTGTAATACGATCCTTTTGTTACATAGGCCATTGAAGTTGCTAGAAAACTTGCAAGCCAACTCTTCTTTCAACATGTCTTAGAGTAAGCTTTTTCTCTACACCAATATTTTCAGGTTTTTTTTTGTTTTCATTTACGCTTTTTTTTTTTTTTTTTTTCATTTTTCCTTATGCTATATTTTTCAACCAGTGAGAATCTGTTTGAGGATGGGAATCACTTGTACCGGTTTCTAGATGATGACCCTGTCGTGTCATCTCAATGCCATAACATCCCTAGAGGAATAATTGAGTTGAAGCCAAGGCCAATCGTCGAAATTGCGTCAAGACTCAGACTTTTGTATCGAGCGATTCTTGAAGCTTACACTTCGCTAGATGGAAAACATGTGGACTACAGAAGCATACATGGAAGTGAAGAATTTGCAAGGTATGTATGTATTAATGACCCTCTTTACCTATGTTAGTTTTTCTGTTTCTTATTTCTGATCCAAGTAACATTCCATTCCCAAGGTATCTTCGAATAATCCAAGAGCTCCATAGGGTAGAGCTTGAAGATATGCAGAGAGAAGAAAAGCTCGCCTTCTTCGTTAACCTTTATAACATGATGGCTATTCATGCAATACTTGTATGGGGACATCCAGCAGGACCACTCGAACGAACAAAGATGTTTGGGGACTTCAAGTATGTTATTGGTGGATACACTTACTCACTCTCCGCTATCCAAAATGGTATTTTAAGGGGTAACCAGCGACAGCCTTACCATCTTATGAAACCTTTTAGTGAAAAGGATAAACGTGCCAAGGTAAAGTAACTGTTTGAAGATGCTGTCTTGACTGTTTTTATACATGTCTTGTGCTGATTCATTTTATCATGTCTTTAGGTTGCTCTGCCGTATGCAGAGCCTTTGACTCATTTTGCTCTGGTTTGTGGTACTCGGTCTGGACCACCACTCCGATGCTTCTCGCCTGGAGAGATCGATCAAGAACTCATGGAAGCAGCTCGCGATTTCTTAAGAGGAGGTGGACTCATAGTTGATCTCAATTCCAAAGTTGCATACATTAGCAAGATCTTTAATTGGTAAAGCTCAAACCTATCTTATTCGTTTCAACAGACTTCAAAGTTACATAAGTTCGTCACTTAACTCAGTCGTTGGACAGGTATAGGTTTGATTTTGGAAATGGTGAAAAGGAAGTACTAAAGCACGCATCAACCTATTTGGAACCCCAACTTTCAGAAGCTTTGCTGGATTTGCTAGTTGATACTCAGTTTAGAGTTGTCTACCAAACATATGATTGGGGACTTAACAACTAAAAGACTTAAAAAGTCAGATGAATTGAAGCAACTTGGGATTTATATCGTTTTTTTTTTTTTGGAGTTGTGCTTCATAATTATATCAGTAGGTTTTTAGTCTTAACAACATATTTATGTGACTTGGTTCAAATGATGATGGAACATTTTGGTGAGAGAAATATTTACTGCGGTTGGATACAATTTACAGTTGCTAACATCTCTATATATCTGAATAGTTACCAAAGGAATAAATGGGAATATTGAATTCCTATTCATTACTAAAAATTACACCATTCACAAAAAAATATTCATTACACATGATTCCTTTTTATTCCTTATTTTACAGAGAATTAAATAATAAAATATTATTTATCAAATTTAGAAAGGAATATATATTCTTTTTAATTCTTATTATTTTGTTCCTTTTGGTTCTCTTTTTTTTCATTCCTATCATTTTTCTAATAGTTACATTTTAAAGCTATATTATTAATTAAGAAAACACTTTAAAAAACTAGTCAAAAAGTTCATAATATTTATAACTAATGCCATTCAGTTACGTTTAAAACGTATTTGACAATAGATTTTATAAATGATATACTCATCCAAGACAATTGAATTAATTTAATATTAACAAAAACCCGATTTTTGCTATATACAATTAAAAAATTGGAGATATATCTTCAGTAACTAAAAAAATATCTCACAAATCCTATATCTCTTATATAAATGTAAAATATAGGAGGTATAATTCTAGTATCTAAAAGATGGGTAAACTATCAGATTTTAACAACTACATCTAATTTTTGTCAAAAATATTCTAAATTAAAAGAAAATACAAATAATGTCAACAAAATATTTTTAATTTAATATTAAATTAAAATAAAATAACCTTAAAACTAAAAAAATACTCTGTACTACCGCTGTTACTAGTTGAAAACAAAAAAAAATAACTTTTTCATATGGTACAAATCCAGTCTATCCTATTTTTATCTTCTTTTTTTGTTTAAGAATCTCATTTTGAACTTCAAAATGTTCGATTTCATTTCACGAAGTACAGAATCGGAAGATTTATTTGTCTTCTTTCTCTTTTTGCAAGCGTCTCATGAAACTTTTTGAATAATCATCAAATTTGCTCGCATGTCCACTTGAACGATCATCACAGAGATGTTTCAGATTTCTCCAATGGCGTACATGACTTGACCCCCAGCTGTTCGGACCAACCTGATTTCTCCCTCAGATTCTTTCTGGAATTCTTCAGAACCTATCATGTTTGGATGCACAAAACAGTGTGATGCACCCGAGTCAAACAGGACATGGATCGCTACACCACCCATGGTTAAGGTTCCTACACAATCACCCAGTTCTAAGAACCTTGTTCTTTCACGCAAAATGTAATTTCACACAGAAATGCTTAAGGCAAAAATAGAGAACGTACCAGTGATCGGGCGAGAAGCACTCTGGCCAGCAGATAAACCTTCTCCCATCGAGTACACACGCGGTGTTATGGCCTGTCTCTTTGCAGCCGACTCCTATCCATCACTCGGACGCTTTCCAGACTTAGGAGTCAGCTCCGGGCACTGATTCTTGAAATGCCCAGCTTTGCCACAGTTGTAGCACAAACACTCCCCAGTACTCTTGCCCTGTTCCTTTGGTCTCTGATCTTCCTCAGGGCAATCACGCACCTTGTGATCCATGCTACCGCATCTGTGACAAGCCCCAGAGGCAGTCTTGCACGGTCCAACATGCATCTTCTTACAAGTCGGACACACGGTGCGCCCACCAGATGACTTTCCTTGTGGGCTCTTTCCAAACTTCTTGTTCTTCCCAGCATCTTTTCCAGAATAACCCGGAGGTCTAGCACCCAAAAACCTAGCTTCTGCAATGATTTTTTCTTCCTGTTCCGCAGCCTTTTCCACCAGCTCGGCAACAGAGTCATAGTTTTGGATTTTGCACCAATTGTTGATGTCAACACGCATGAACATGTGCACCATAGACTTCTCAGTCTCCCCTTCACGACCAGCATACTTATTAAGCCGGTTAAACTCGGCTTCATACTCCCTTACAGTCATAGTCCCTTGTTCCAGCTTAGCAAACATTTCAGCTGGAAAGAACTTAGCCCGGAACTTCTCACAAAACATCGGCCAAGTGTGCAACATTCCCACATCTTGACCCGCGACACCTTGCCACCAGGTGTGCACGTCTGCATCCAAGTAATACACTGCGATGTCTTTCTTATAAGTATCAGGACAACGGATGGAATCAAAGTTCCTCTCCAAACGGTTCAACCACTGATCCGCTTCAATTCCACTGGAACCACCAGCAAAGAACTTGGTTCCCAGCTTTTGCATGTGATCCATCACCTGAAGGTAGGACGGATCCCTTTGCACTGGCATCACGTTTTCCTCAGCCACTCTATGCTCCACATTGATCACAGGTCGTGGAGCGTTCAAAGGAGGAACAACAGCCGGCAACCTAGCCAGCACTTGAGCCAACATGCCCAGCACAGCTTCCATCCCGACCGGAGCCCCAGCAGTCCCAGTCGCAGTTCCAGTCCCAGTAGTGTTGCTAGCCGCAACCACCGTTTCAGTGCCAGCACCAGTACCAGCCGCATTCTCAGTTCCAGCCGCAACACCTGCAGCAGTAGTGGCTGTACCCACATTCGCAGCATTCCTAACATTTTCTGTATTCAGCACATCCTCAGTCACGGCCACAACCCTTGCCGTACTGTTCTCAGAGACATCCACAGTGTTCTCAGTGTTTCCAGTCATATTCTGGTTATCTCCTGTCATCTGTGATGACCAGAACAAGATAAGTTAGCCAAGCTTACTAACAATTATCTTTCAGTCACAGAAATAACTTACCGCGAGACATAACGCACTTGGAAGGATGGATTTAACCCACTAACCTGTTTATGCTATAGACTGTCCTAGAATCGACCATGTTCTGATACCAATTGAAAAGCCCTAAACCAGTTTCTACGACCGCGGTCAGTCAACTTGGGCAATTCTTAAAAAAATTTCCATACTTAGAATTATTTCAGCATTTTTGAATCTTTCTAAGACAAATCCGATAAAACATAAACTTATATTGAATAGAAATCCGAGGTTCAGTATAACAATGAGAGTTCGCTAATAGGTTATTACATCATTATACTTAGCAATTCTACCCAATACATCCACCATCCTTCTCAATCCTTTGCCCTTGTCCCGCGGCTCATGCTTGGCTATCATTTTTACCTGCATCCACAAAGGAGGCGTAAGCAAAATATTGCTTAGTGAGAGCGGTTAACCCGTTCCACCGAGCCAAAACATATAATCGTACAAGCCATAATCAATCAGTCTATATATGTGAATCCTACAGATGTTTGATCGAGCAAATCGTAACGTTGACCGGGCCAACTCTGCGATCTGGTCGAGTCTTACGGGCCATCATGCCCGAAGCACACGAACTGATCTGAATGCCCGCGTATCGGTGAACAATCAACCGATCAAACCAAGCAGAACATAGAATAGCCGGATAAGCAATCAATACGAACAATCCGTAACAATTCTAGACCAAGTGATCATGCGAGTTCAGATATAAATCTAGCCCAGGGAACACGCACTCACCTTTGCCCGTTCAGTTATGATTCTGACACCTCTTGCGTGGGTGATTCAAATGGATTTCCATTTGTTGCCCACAATCGATATCGTGTTGCGGTCGTCGTGAGTCAATACCCGATCAAATCCCAAGTACTCTCGATGTTTTTGAATTTCTCTCGAGCAAATCGCCAAATTTCTCTTTCGAATTCTTTCTAAGTGTTTTTGCCTAATGAAAAACACTTATGGCCCGACGAAAATACTTTTAATGGGCGGTTGTGCAGTTTTTTGCCCATGAAACCATCGGAAGGCAGTTCCGCGTCCCGAAACCGCTTCCCCGCGCTAACACACTGTCCGTCAGCGAGTTTTCCAATAACCGTCCGATTACAGTTTTGCCCGATAATTAACTGCTTTCGCTCGATCTGTTCCCGCCAAAACTCGAGACGCGCGCGTATCAGCTGAGCTTCCCGACAATCGTAACCGTCCTGTCCGAATACCGACCAATCTTGTCCAAATACCGATCAGTCAGCTCATTCAGCTCAGCTTGTCGGACTAACCAACACTTAATCCCAAATTTCACGGTCTGAGCTATGAACACTCATTTTAGCCTGACCAGCTTCATTTTAGCTCGATGTTTCCTATTTAGACTCGGCCAACTCCCATTTGGCTCGATCCATTCCGATATTTTCCTGAGCAATTAAGTCTTAGCTCAGCAAAACCCACTTTTACTCGGTAAATTTCCAGTTTAACCCGATCAACACCGACGGTTCAGCTCCCGACCTGAATCCGCCGACCCAAACTGTCTAGTTCACGGGTGTTACAATATACCTCTGGACGAACTGATCTGCTTATGGGAGAATCGATTCACATATTTGTCTTGACTCTGCTTCCATAAAGTTCAATCTGGTCCTGCTTCTGGCATAGGTATCGCGGATTCTCGAATATGTCGCAGCATCTACTTTACGAATTGGCCGCGACAGCACCACCAACTATTGCCAGTTTCAGGATGCCTGTAACTTTAATCAATGGGCCAACGTTTAGCCAATTACCAAGCCATAAAGAAGTTTTCATTCTATCTCGAACCTCCATTTTGAGAAAACTTGCTGCCTGTGTCTGGGGCTTAAGTAACTTCTTCCATATCCAACAACCTTTAGTCGTGGTTTTAGAGATCTCCCAAAAAGAAGCTTCACACAAGAAAGTGAGATATTATTAGAGAATGAGACTTAATCTCTTATTCTAATTATTTTTGACTTATTTTTCACCATTCTTATAATGTTGAAAAACCCAAATCATAGATGTAATCTTAGTCATTACATAAATTGTATAATTAAAAATATTAGTATTTGTTTAAAAATTCAAAAATATTATTAATTAATTTAAAATATTAATAATTATATAACTAAATAATCTAAGATTTGATTTAATAAATGATATAGTTGAAAGACACATTTCTACCTAACATATATTTTTGTATTTTATTAAGAAAACCTGTGTTTTTGTGTTTTATTTTTTATTTCACAAATTGTTTCTGGTAAAATATTTTTGAAATCATTTAAAAACAATATTTTGCCATTATGCAATGTTATTGATACGGCCATAATATGCTAATATTAGTGACACAGATTAGGATTTATATGGATTTTGTCTATATGTATATTTTATTAAATTTGGCTGTGTGTTTCTCTTTTTTTTTTTTTTTATTAACTTTGTGTGATTCTCACATGGGGTATCAGACCTACTTGCGGTCATGTTTTATTTGGTTGTTGTATCTGATCATTCTTCTTCTTCTCATGTCTAGTGTTGAGAAAAATGGAGATGTGTTTTGAAAAATAATACTATAGAATGTATTAAAATGATTTATCCATACCAATTGTAGGTGACAATCTTGTGGATCTAATCTTTCATATTGAAACATGGAAATAATGATGATTGGACACACGAATTACACACTACTTTTAGTGAAAAGAAGAAGAAATGATGGAACAATTCAATGTCCAATTGAAAGATTTTTTTTTTTTTGCACCAACTTTCTTCATCTATATTATATTAAAACATGATTATTTTTTGGAAAAAATATTTAGTTGATATGTGATTTATATAAAATGCAACTGAATATTAATGATTTGATTAAATTTCATTAAGGATAAATATGGAATAGAACATTATCTCTACTAAATATATTTTCAAATAATACAATTATTAAATATGTATTCAAAAAATCTAAATTACTGTATCTTACTTTTCTAATTAATTAAAAAATAAAAAATAAAAATAAAATTATATATATTAAATATTTAAATCAAATGATCAATATAACTAAATAATATTGTACATTAATTATTTTTATAAATCATAAAATCAAATATTGGTATATATATATATATATACAAATTTAATTTTGAACATTTTTCAACAAATTAAATAATAATATGTACAAAATTTCAAACTTAATATTAATAAATTTATAATTTATAAAATATAAATTATTAAGTTGAAAAAATGATTTTTTAAAAAATTAGATCAATATATTTTATAACTACATAAAATAAGAAACANAGAAACATTAATATAGTTAATATATATATATATATATATATATATATTCAATTATATAGTGAGACAAGTTAACATTTCTCTTTTATAATTACGGTTTCTTACAGTTTTTACCTTCAAAATATTTAAATAATTATAAGATGGATTAATAATTAATTAATATTTTCAATTATAAAATATTTAAAACAGAAAAGTACAAAAAAAATTAAATAAATTTTTTTTTTATCATTTTTTCACTTGAAAGATATAATTATAATCATAAAAATATCAATTTAGATGAGTATATTATTTGTAAGAAAATATTAAACATAAAAAAAATGTTTCCGTCAGGATAGAATCTAATTTATAATATTAAAATGGGTTCATTACATAATGGCTTAAAGCTTATTTTGCAAGTCCATTTAGAAAACAATTTCCTGAAAGTCTGAGCTGGCCAAATGCGTATTTTAAGAGATTATGCTATTTTTTACCAGCCATAAATCCCACAGGATCCTCGGAGACAACAGTCCCGATCCTAATCCTTTGGAGGAAGGTTTACTTCTCCTCTCACTGATCGCCGTGCCTCTTTCAAAGATCCAAAACTTTGAACGTTACATTCTCCAACAAAATGTACAAGTCTCCACACCTTATATGCAAAAGAGCAATTAAAAGAGTAAGTGAATAATAGATTCACCACACTTAAAACACTTAGCTTCCTGTGTAATCTGTCTAGCTAGTAATCTTTCGTTTGTTGGAAGGATGTCATGTTTCACTTTCCATAGGAATAGTAATGCACTCCTACGATGCTTCTCTGGATGGAACTGGATCTTTTACATAAACGAATCAGAGACTTAAGTTTATCAAGGTTTATGGGTTGAATGGTGACACAAGAGGGATGGATAGTCTCTTGATACTCCTAGGCGAGTAAGTAGGATATGATACACCGGTTAGTCTCCCTTAAACGTTGGATGTTACACACCAACAGATCACTCAAAATCGCACACAAGCAAAGAGAGAATAAGAACAAATTGTTTTTTAGAGAAAGATAAGATCCCTCGTTCGAAGAGTGTTACAAGACATATAAAGAAAAGACTTGGACAGAACCCAAGCTTTTCGAATCCAAAAACATTAAAGGGAACATGCTCCCTTGGAAAGGTCGAAAAGACCAAAACTTAGTCTAAAACATAACATAAGATAAGTAAACAGCCGTTCCAAAGGAAGGGAAGCACGGACAAGATAATCATCTAGGAGAGGTGAAGCGAAACAAGAGGTCTCGCTAAAAACCTTGATTGAAAAACTCAGTGGGACACAACCAATCAAAGAAAAAAGAACACCCATGAGTGACACTTGCCAAGATGATGATCAACTTGAATTTGAAATGGCTTGAATGGAGATGAGAGTATCACGGTTGGTCAATCTTTCACCAAGACCATATTCTTGCTTCCAAGACATCAAGAGAATGTTACCAACATCTTCATTAAGCTTCATTGGCTTGGAACGAGTCATAAGACCTTTTGGCACGATCAGATCATCCTCTTTGTCCTTGATTTCCAAACCTTGATCTTCAAGCTGGTCCAAGATCACATCATCCCCTTCATCTTGAAGAGGATTTTTCCTCAAATCTGGATCATCTGCAACAAAAAGAATCAAGTCAGTAACATTGAAACTATTACTTATGTCATACTTACCTTGCAAGTCGAGTTTGTAGGCGTTGTTGCTGATCTTCTTGATGACCTCAAAAAGTCCATCAATTCTTGGCATGTGTTTAGACTTCCTTTTATCTGGAAATCGCTCCTTCCTTAGGTGAATCCAAACTTGATCACCCTACTTAAAGATCATCGCATGTCGCTCTTTGTTTGCTTGCTTGACATATTGCTTGGTTTTCTTCTCAATGTTATGTCTTACTTTCATATGAATCTGTTGTACCACCTCTGGTTTCTTTTTGCCATCGAGACTAACTCTTTCACACTCAGGTAAAAGCATTAGATCCAAAGGAGAGGTGGGATTGAACCCATAAAAAATTTCAAATGGTGAATACTTAGAAGCAGAATGCACAACATGTTTGTATGCAAATTCACAATGAGGCAAGTATTCTTCTCAAGATTTCAAGTTCTTCTTAATGAAAGGATGCAACAAGGTTCCTAAGGTTATATTGACAACTTCGGTTTGCCCATCAGTTTGTTGATGGCATGTAGTAGAGAATAACAACTTAGTGCCTAGCTTAGACCAAAGAGTTTTAAAAAATTAACTAAGAAATTTAGTATCACGGTCTGAAACTATAGTCTTAGGCATACCATGCAATCGCACAACCTCTCTAAAGAATAAGTTAGCCACATGCAAAGCATTATCAGTTTTATGACAAGGTATAAAATGTGCCAATTTAGAAAATCTATCAACCACAACAAAGATTGAATCCTTTCCGTATCTAGTCCTAGGCAAACCAACAATGAAGTCCATGGAAAGATCATGCCAAAGATGATATGGAATGGGAAGAGGAGTCTAAAAACCGTGGGATTGCACCTTTGATTTGGCTTGTATACAAGTTTCACATCTCCGAAAAATTCTCTCCACATCACGTTTCATTCGAGGCCAAAATAAATGGTATGTCAAGACTTTGAGAGTTTTAGCAATGCCAAAATGACCCATAAGACTGTCTCCATATGATTCCCTAACAAACAAGTTTCTCAAAAAACAATTAGGCACACAAAGGCTATTATCATAAAATAGATAAACATTTTGCCTAAAGTAATGCCCTGCAGCAAAATTTTCACAAGACTTGTATGCGTCTTTAAAATCAAGATCAGTCTCATAAAGGCTCTTAAGTTGTTTAAAACCTAAGCATCAAGGGTGTTTAAGAAAACATACCGTCGGGATAGTGCATCTGCCACGATATTTTCTTGACCTTGTTTGTATTTGATGACATAAGGGATATTTTCTATGAATTCAATCCATATGGAATGCCTCTTACTCAACTTATTCTGGCCTTTCAGGTACATAAGAGACTCGTGGTCGGTATGGATGACAAACTCTTTAGGCCATAAGTAATGTTGCCACGTTTGCAAACCCGGACCAGAGCATACAACTCTTTGTCATAAGTTTCATAGCTGAGAGTTGCTCCTCCTAGCTTCTCACTGAAGTATGCTATTTGTCTTTTCTCCTGCATTAAAACAGCACCTATACCAACACCAGAGGCACCACATTCGATTTCAAATGTCTTAGTAAAATTCGGGAGGGTAAGAAGAGGTCAATGGGTAAGCTTCTCTTTAAGGCACTAAAATGCAGTTTCTTGTGCTTCTCCCCACTTGAATCCAACATCATTTTTTATTACTTCTGTCAGGGGAGATGCAATAGTGCTGAAATCCTTCCCAAAACATCGGTAAAATCCTGCAAGCCCATGGAAGCTTCTCACTTCACTCACAGTGGTTGGACTTGGCCAATCTCTGATTGCCTTGACTTTCTCTTGGTTGACCTGAACGCCATCTGCACTCACCACAAAGCCTAAAAAGATCAAGTTATATGTCCCAAATGTGCATTTCTTAATATTAGCATAGATGGTTTCCTTTCTTAAAACTTCAAGAACAACCCTAAGATGTTCTATATGATCACAAAAACTCTTGCGATAAACTATTATGTCATCAATATACACAACAAAAAAGATACCAATGAAGGACCTAAGGACATGATTCATTAATCTCATGAATCTGCTAGGTGCATTTGTTAAACCAAAGGGCATAACAAGCAACTCATATAGACCGTGTTTAGTTTTAAATGCAGTCTTCCATTCACCTCCCTCTTTCATCCTAATTTGATGGTATCCACTTTTAAAATATATCTTATAAAGGATGCAAGAACCATGCAATTCATCAAGCATATTGATGCAATCCCCGGAAAGGGAATCACAGGCGGAAGAGATGGAGGTTGAGAAGCTGGCCGTACGGCTTTTTCTTTTAATCGATCGGATGATTTGATGGAAGGAAGTGATTGACTCTCTCAATCCTTGGCAGAACTTGGTTGCTTTAATCACACAAACAAACTGATTCTGTGTTTTCTAATGAACAAATAAATCACTCACTTGACCTAGAGAAAGATAATTTTATTCAAAGACACTCTTTGAAGAAAACAAGAAACTTTTATATAACTTTTTGATTGATTGAAAAGTGATTACAATGAAAACATATGTGAGCTTATATAGGCTCCAAGGGATGAAACTAGACGTTCTACCCTAATAAACACAAAGAGAAAATTATGCAGAATCATACAATAATCAAAAGACATGATATGTGGGGGTGATGTTGAACAAATAGGCTGAATGAAGGGGATTTGATGCTGACTTTGTATCTGGACGGTTTTAATGCATAAGTTAGCATTCTTGGGATATCTTGAATGGATTGATCTTAGTTTAAGGAGTAGCTTTCTTTGGGAAAAAAGAGCTGTTGCTGTTTGATGGAAATCTGCCCCAAATATGGTAATTAGTTTTTGAATTTGATCCTCCTGATCATGTGGTTTCTGGTGCATATTGAGATGCTAGATGACTCTCCTGGATGTTTATATGTGTCTCCTGAATGGTTTAATGCTTCTCCTTGTCGCCAAAGTCTCGTTTGTAGGTGATTGAATGCCTGAGCTTCCATATAAGGCAAGTAGAGGAAGTTGAATAACTTTTAAACCATAATGAATTTCGGTCTGAATCTAACTCTCCGGTCTTTTATTATGAACTGAGAATCAAAAACTGTTGGATTCGTTGCTTAACTCCTCCTGGTCCGGTCGGTGTGCTTCATTAAGTGCATGTTGGTCTCTTTCAGGTTCACTGGACGTTCACCAAGTTGTAAGTGGAATATCTTCTTCATGTGGAAATATTTTGATGTGAATCCAATTCTCCGCGTGTCTCTGATGGGTTAAGTTTCTAAAACAAGTCGGTTTGTAGCCTGGTTCCTCCTGCTTTGATTGGAATACTTCATTTTCTAGTCGGATGTCTCCATTTAGCTTATTGGTGGTGTGGCAGATTGATTCTTCTATATCTCTTTGGTGTGGAATCCTTTGGGGCTGATTCTTCTTTGTGGTTTCCTCAAGATGAGTTGAGTGTGTTTTCCAAGTGGTTGTTGAGTTAGAATGCTTGATCTGGACCTCCATTTGGGCTGAATTCAGCTCACTGGTCTCCCTAACTCTCCTCAACTTCATACTTTCCACCTCCATGGTTGGTTTTGGTTTGGTACTGGTTCTGAGGTTTGCAACATATATCATCTAATCTATGAATAGGATGTCGATACTTCACTGTTATGTTGTTGATTGCCCTACAATCAACACACATTCGCCAACTGCCGTCCTTTTTGGGCACAAGAAGCACCGGCACTGTGCATGGACTCATGCTCTCATGGATATGTCCCTTCTCCAATAGATCCTCAACCTGTCTTTGCAACTCTTTAGTCTCCACAGGGTTAGTTCTATACGCCGGGTGGTTTGGGAGAGTTACCCCGGGTACAAAATCTATTTAATGTTCAATGCCTCTAACCGGTAGAAGACTGTGTGGACTCTCTCCTGGAAACACATCTTGATATTCCTGTAAAAGAGAAGCAAACTCACTCGGATTCTCCGGTGTTTGATCAGTTGTACTTGTGATTGTCTCTTTAAGAATAAGCAAATAGATAGTTTGTTGAGAATAGAGAGTTTTCTTAATATCACCCATTTTGGCATAGAAATTATGCTGCTTGTTGTGGGTCGGCTTAGAGTCAATGGCTGTCTTCTTCTGAAGTTGGAGTTGATCTTGCTGAACCTCCTTTAGTGTCAAGGGTAAAAGAACCGTTTTCTTCCTTTTGTATTCAAACAAATGTTTGTTGGAGAAACCATCATGGATTACATGCCGGTCAGACTGCCAGGGTCAGTTGAGAAGAATGTGTCCAGCTTCCTTTGGAAGAACATCACACAAAATATTGTCTTCATACCTTCCAATAGCTAAAGGGACCATCACTTGCTTTGACACCTTCATCTCTCCTTCTTTATTCAACCATTGCAACGGGTAAGGTGACGGATGTTTTTGTACTTTCAGCCCAAGTTTCTTCACCATTGTTTCGCTAGCAACGTTCACACAACTGCCTCCATCAATGATGAAGCTGCACACCTTGCCTTGAAAAAGGCATCTGGAGTAGAAAATATTCTCACGTTGCTCCAATTCTTCTGCCTTGCTTTGCAAGTTAAGAGTTCTTCTTGCGACTATAAGCTGGCCATGAACTGGTTTCTCAATCAGCTCTTCCTCTGAACTGGAATCGGCCTCATGCTCCGGTTCACATTCCTCAAACTCGTACTCACCATTATCCAGAAGAATCATAACACACTTGTTGGTACACTCGTTTGCATAGTGTCCTCTGCCTTGACACTTGAAACATTTCACATACCGGGAACGAGTACTAGAAACCACAGCCTTACCTTTATCCTTGCTGTCTTTAGAGTAGGTGCTAGCTAATCGAATCTCTTCTTTAGGATATATTTTTACCTCCTTTTGGTGGTTTGTCTTCTCGTCTTTAAAACTAAGGAACTTGGTCGTGTTGTAACTAGAACGAGAATGGCTTTTGCGTTTGATCTGCTGCTCCACCAAGATAACCTTTTGTAGTAGTTCTTCAATATCGTCATAGTGCTGCATTTCAACATTGTCTTGGATCTCACGGTTAAGACCACCAAGAAACCTTGATATGGTAGCCTCACGATCTTCTGTTATCTCAGTCCTCAGCATGAGCAGTTCCATTTCTTGATAGTACTCTCCTACCATACGAGACCCTTGTGTAAGCTTCCTCAGCCTTTGGTGAAGATCGTGGTTGTAATGTGTGGGTACGAATCTCTTACCCATGAGAGTCTTAAGTTAAACCAGGATTCAACCGGATTTTCTTGATTACGCTTTCTAGTTGTCACAAGTTGATCCCACCAGGTCAGGGCATAATCATAGAACTCAGTTGCGGCAACCTGAATGTTCTGCTCTTGGGTGTAACGTTGACAATTGAAGACGAGTTCGATCTTCTTTTCCCATTCCAAGTATGCATCAGGGTCTGCTTTGCCGTGGAAGGAAGGTATCGTGAGTTTTAGTCCAGAAAGCTCATCACGTTGGGCTCTTCTTCCTTCATGTTCTCGCTGATCTCTCCTCCGAGTATCCTTTGAAGAGGATGAAGAGGAACGGTGGCGCTCATAGTAGTTGTCTGTTTCTTGCAACCCGGCATGCTCGGTTTATGTGGGTTACGCTGGTTCCTTCTTGGTTCCGTTGGATCTTGTTGAGTCTGGTTGAGGCCTCCTAATCTGTTCTCATTGTTGTGCCCTTGGCCAGAAGCTTGCCTGATTTTAGTCCGTAGTTCAGCAAAAAGTTCATTCATGCTAACCTTCATTAGTTCTTTCACGGTGGTGCGCATATCTTGATTTATTCGAGCAGTCATCTGATCTCTGAGTAGTTTATTCTTTCTGACTAGTTCGGCTTCCTCTTCTGATTCGTTCCCCATTGGTACCTGATCCAATCAAACAACTTCAACAAGTAACTTGTTCGATTGAAACAAAACACAATTTAAGGAAAGCTTGCAAAACACGGAGTTAGAATTCAAAACGCCAAAGTTCAGTTTTGATTTTATCAGAAGAAATTACTTATAATTCTGCCACAGAACTTGACAACGACACTGATTTAACTGTGGAGATCTATTGCTATCAAACGAGTCAGAACAGATTAATGAAATCAAGTCTAATTCACACAAAAATGAAGGGTTGCTTTCAGAATAAGTACAAGACTACTTAGATCTATTAATATGCAATATGTTTCGACTAAGAACAGATGAAACAAACACCACAAGAGGAAACTGATGACAAATCTCAGATTGATCGATGATAGAGGATGAAAGGTTAAAATCGAAACAACAAAAGGAGAAAGAAAACTCCCCGTCCAGAGCAGCTCTGATACCACTTAATGCACTCCTAAGATGCTTCTTTGGATGGAACTGGATAGATCCTTGCATAAACGAATCAGACACTCAAGTTTATCAAGGTTTGTGGGTTGAATGGTGACACAAGAGGGATGGATAGTCTCTTGATACTCATAGGCGACTAAGTCGGATATGACACACCGGTTAGTCTCCCTTAAACGTTGGATGTTACACACCAACAGATCACTTAAGCTCGCACACAAGCAAAGAGAGAACAAGAACAAAATGTTTTTTAGAGAAAAGATAAGATCCCTCATTCGAAGAGTGTTACAAGACATATAAAGAAAAGACTTGGACAGAACCCAAGCATTTCGAATCCAAAAGCATTGAAGGGAACACGCTCCATTGGAAAGGTTACAAAGACCAAAACTTAATGCTTATACGCGTACAAGGAAATGAAATAAAACCTTAGTCTAAAACATAACATAAGATAAGTAAACAGCCAGTCTAAAGGAAGGGAAGCACGGCCAAGATCATCATCTAGGAGAGGTGAAGTGAAACAAGAGGTCTCGCTAAAAACTTGATTGGAAAACCCAGTGGGACAAAACCAATCAAGGGAAAAAGAGCACTCACGAGTGACACTTGCCAAGATGATGATCAACTTAAATTTGAAATGGCTTGAATGGCGATGAGAGTATCACGGTTGGTTAATCTTTCACCAAGACCATCTACTTGCTTCCAAGACATCAAGAAAATGTTACCAACAGCTTCATTAAGCTTCTTTGTCTTGAAACGAGTCATAGGACCTTTTGGTACGATCAAATCATCCTCTTTGTCCTTACTTTCCAAACTTTGATCTTCAAGTTTGTCCAACATCACATCAAATAGCTTGATCTTTGGTGCGGTTTTTATTGTCCATACATCTTCTAGCCAAGCTGCATTACTTGAAATTTGATTAGGTAGCTCCTCGGAGTTCCTCTCCAAGGCTGCATTGTACCATGACTTAGCTGAATAGATGTCTACCAAGCTATATCCTTTTATCTTCTTTCCTGGTTTTACTTGGTTTTATGTCCAATATCCTCTGAGTCGGGCCGGGAAAAGTTCCTTCTACCTCTTCTTTATCCCATTCCAGCGTATTGGGCTTAAAAAGTGTTTCTACCATAAGGTATTTACCATAGGCCCCATTGGAAAAATATTTTACTCTGAAGAGATCCATGCATCATTCCAGATAGAAACCGATGTACCATTGGCAATTGCCCATCCCAGTTTTCCTTTTAGGAGATATTTCCCCGTTATAATACCTCTCCAGCCATGGGAGCAACTTGCACCTGCCACTGCATTAATCAAACCCGTCTCTTGGAAGTATTTCACTTTTAAAATTCTATATAGCAAACAATATGGATTTTGAAGGATTCTTCAGTTTTATTTTGCAAGGACTGCATCGGTAAAGCTTTCAATTTCCCTAAAACTCAAATCTCCTTCCTTATTTACTTTAGCCACTGTTGACCTTCATATCCAAGCCATTTTCCTCACATTTGGATTTGAATCCCATCAGAATCGAGTAAGTGCGTATTGGATACGCTTACATAAAGATAGAGGTATTTTCAAGCAGCTCATTGCATAAGATGGCATGGCCGCAATGGCACTCTTGAGGAGGATCATTTTACCCGCTTCTGACAGGAATCTATTGGAGTAGTTGATAGAATTTTTCCTTATTCTATTCACTATATCTGTGAATAGGTCTCTCTTTCTTCTACCAAAATACTCCGGCAATCTCTAATACTTCTCCACACCACCCTCATTTTCTATACTCAGCTCTGACTTTACTCTTTCTTTAGATCTTGTGGTGCTTTCCTAGAGAAAGTAATTGCAGATTCTATAGGTTTATCCTTTTTCTAGAGGCTGCTTATCAAATTGATAAGATGTTTTTTAGGGCTGGTACACTATGCTTGTTTATTCTGCAAAAGAACATAGTATCATGTGGGAACAATAGATGATTAACTTTAGGACATTTTCTTGCCACCTTTTTGAAGCGTTCCTGCAGATTGAGCTTTATGGCATAGTCTCAAGAGGACCTCACTGCAAAGAATGAAGATGTAAGATGATAGATTATACCCATTGATGTATTCCATACGGCTTAACTATTTCTCTTGCAGTTCCATTGATTGAGAAAGAGAAAGACACTGTTCGAATACATCGACTGATTCAGTTGATCCATTTCGATGAACCCAATCTCTTTAAAACTAACTCTGTGAAGTCCCACTCCAGCCTATAATACGCCTTTATCATATCCGTTTTCATGGCGCTATTGGACATCTTTTTTTGTTGCTGCTGAAGTTTTTAGGAAGTGTAGTACCTCATGAGTGATTACCACATTGTCTGAAATGGCACTTCTAGGTACAAATACTATTTGATTTTCGAGATGATCTCTAGTAACATTGGTTGAAGTCTTTTGATTAGGAGATTTAAGATTATTTTTTTGTAAATGTTGCATAGTGAAATTGTTCTATAATCAGAAACCTTCCTAGGCCTTTGTATCTTTGAAATCAGTCTTATATGCGTCTCGTTAATGATTCTGAGAAATACACCGGAAGAGTTTATTTCCTTAAATGATCTCTGGTCCCATGCTTGACCAGTTATTTGAAAGAACACTAAAGAAAATACATCCAGACCTGGGCATTTGTCTGAATGGATGGAGAAGTGGGCCGCTTTGAAATCTGCATCAGTTGGATCTTTAATACGTTTAGGGATTGCTTATGTGGTCATCCTTGGGTCAATAGCTGAGAAGACCATGTTCTCTTTATCACACTCCTCTGACATAAACAATTTTTGAAAATAGTTAACTATGGCAACGGTGATCTCTTCTTCCTTATACACTATCTTCCTATCTTCGTCATCTATAACTGTGAAAGTATTCATTACTTTCCTTCCTTTATTAGCCGCATGAAAGTACTCTGAATTCTTATCCCCTTGGCTGAGCCAGAGGTTTCTACTTCTTCATTTCCAGAGGTTTGCATCACGTTTCCTCTTTGATTTTCTTTGGATTAGTGATCTTATCCCCTACAGCATTAATCAGTTTTGTTATTGTGTTTTTTACTTTCTCAATTAAACAGCTTGATGCTAAAAGGTAGTGTTTTGGTCCCCATATTTTAGCCAAGGGATCCGATACGACCCTAGATCCATGGGGAATGATTAGTGGGCGAATGAAATGATGGGGGCGCAATATGGGACTGTCGGGACGCAGTGGAGAAGTATCGGGACGCGGTACGATTGCTCGGTACGTGGCTCCGTATACTCGGGACGCGGTGGTGACAGTATCGGGGCGTGGGGTGAGGTTATCGGGACGCGTCTCGATGATTTCCGATATATCGGATTTGGTCGATTCTTGATCGGCTGGCCGTCTGACACTGTCTGATGGGTTAAAAGTGTTGGGAAAACGAACTGATGGATTGATAGTCGCCACAAACTCGGTGAAAGGAGCTTGATAAGACTGAATAACACCTAAGGCAAAAACCCGGATTTTGGCTAAGGCAAAATACACTCGTTTAACAGAATACGCTGGTTTTTATTAATCAAAGTCTGAAAAATACACGACTGCGTGAGAGGCCTTATAAACAGTGCCGATGCAGCTATTGCCCTTCGCGGGGACTTGAAACAAATCGTACAACAGTGCAAAAATTAAATGGCAGAATACACTTGCCGGAAATAACTAAAGACATTAAAACGAAAGAAAACACAAAAGGAAACTTCATTAGTCCACGGTATAATCGTATTGGAAACTTACCTTAACTGGTTGCTCGGTGAATGTGGACTAAGCTTTGTCTCTGTGCATCTTCAGTCTCTCGCGGGCTGGATGTTGAAAACGGACAAGCTTGCTGGGCCGTTCTTCATGGACTGGTCCTCTTGACTTGGTCCGGGTCGGCATGAAATGGTCATGGGCTGCGGTCCGTGATCCACGTTGATGTCTAAGTCCAAAAACTGGTCTATGAGTCCATGAACCTCCATTTGGCCTAGAAGTCCTTCGGTACCCCGATTGAAGTCTTTGGTCATGGTTCTTTGGCCCGATCTGGTCCGTGGTCGGTGATGCATGGTTGGTATGCTCGGTGGACTTAGGACTGTCCCGGTTGGGTCCGGTTGTGTCTCATCAGGATCCTTGATCTATGACCAAAGAATTGCTCCTCCACTCTTGCAAAATGGTGCCATTGATTTGCCGCTTCCTCCTCCTCTGCAAATGTTTCAGCACTAGGGTTACTTAACGCCTTTTCTGCTGTTCACATAGCCTCTAAAGCTTCCTTAATTCTTTTGGTAATCTTTTCATATATCTCTCAATTCAGAGCCCTAATAATTAGTTTCAGCACCTTAAGTTTGCAGTTAAAAGCAATGGATGAGGACAAGAACTCTTTGGAAAAGAAAAATACATGGGTGCTGGTAAACAGAAGAAATCAAGATACAAAGTATAGATTATAAGAAGAAAGAAGATATTCAAGAGAAAGACTGGTATAAGTGGAGTATAGGTACAAGGTTAAAAGTTAGGCTTATGGGGCAATACTACTCATATAAAGAAGAAATAAAATATATTGAGGTATATTCTCTAATGGTTAAACATGTATTTATCAGGATTATTTTCTTAAAAGTGGTAAATTTTGGTAAATATGGAGCTTCAATAAATGAATGTGAAAACAATTTCCACATGAATATTTAGATGAATATTTTTTTTTCATGAATATTATATTGAGAAAAAGCATTAAAAAATGTATGTATTCGATCAAAAGGTCAATAGATGGCTTAAAGTAGTCTCTGTGACAGTGAAACATGATTTGTTAGTTTGTTCAAATCAAAATGGGTATTGCAAGAGTGAGTATGACAACTTCATGTATTTTATGATGCTAGAAAGTAAAAGCTATATTTGTTGTATATGTAAGACATACTACGAAAAACACAATGTGAATTTATTGGAATAACACAATGTGAATTTAAATAAATAAATAAACAAAAACAAAAATCACAAAATGTGAAAATGAACAAATAGATTAAAAAAGTGTCTATATATTTTTTTCAGCAAAAAATATATATATATATATATATATATTTACTCATCTTAATATTTACTCATGTGAAACAATCCACATTTCTCATATTCAATTGATTTTATTATATCTTATAATTATAATTACACATGCCCATTGAACACAGAAAAAATAATAAAAAAGGAATCAAACATACAATGAAAATTGGGAGAATAAAACGAAGAAAATAGAAAAGAGAAACACCAAAAAAATGACCAACAATTTTAAAAGTAATATGAAACAAAACCTTACTCAATTAACACAATGTAAACAAATTTAAAATGTTACAAAACCAAAAAATAACAAAAAAGTAATAATAAAAGACACAAAAAGTGAAGTGAAAAATGAATAGAAAATGTTTTCATACACAGTTGCCCGCCCTTAACCAAATCAACTGAAAGATTTGTTTTGGCCCCCATTTTTTACAGGTCCCTATATAAACAAAAACCTATATATACATATATATTATCAACATATTTCTTTATGAGATGTTAAAGATCACTTGGTCTAAATAACAAAAATTAAAGTGGGCCAATTAACAAATTATTATAGTCCAATTAATTATAAAAAAAAATCTATAAAAGACTAAAAAACCTTTGTTTAACAATTAGACTATTTGGTTTCGTTTTTTTCTTTCCTTCACGACTGCTTCTGTTTTTTTCCCTCCCATGCTCACAACGATATGATATGACGACCTTCATAAACATCACAAACACAATTTCATAGCCTCATTTCTCAACTGTTTCTGTTAATGTACTAAATCAAAATCCAGCCATAAGCCATGTCAGGTAATTACAAAAATTACGATTTTTTATATTTTGTTTTAGAATCAAAAATTTGATCAAAAACTCAATTCTTAATATGTTTGTTTTTTGACATAAAATTTCTAGGGATTTCAACACGAAAAACAAAGTGTAAAAATCAGGAGCCTAAAAACTAAGAGAGATGAAAATAAAAGAAGAAGAGAGGCAATCTCAAGCCAATTATATGTTGAGGTATGTTAAAAGATCAAAAACTCTTGAAACTGGCCAGTGTAGTGGTGAAAATCCTACTAATTTAGAGGGTGATAAGATAGATGAACTTATAGATAAATCTGATAAAGAGGCAAAATGAGAGAAAAGAAGATAAAGTGAATATGGAAGAACAAGAAGGGGTTTTGGATAAAACTGATCCAGCAAGCTGGAAAAACATTGATCATGGTTTAAGAGATTTTCAAGTCAAAAAAAGTCTGATGGAAAGATTACACGAAGACTACGTGTTTTCCAAGAATGATAAAGGTAGACATAATTCTCATAGGTATTACAAAAGAGAGATGAAAAATGGAGATAAACAAGATAGGAATTGGCTACTTTATTCAAAAGTATCAGAAAAAGCATATTGCTTATGCTGCAAGTTGTCGGGATCAAGATGCTAGTCAGTTATCAAGCATAAGCTTTAATGATTGGGCGAATATCAGAATAAGACTGAGCCAACATGAAACTAGCCAGTGCCATATTGTGTGTATGAGTAAGTGGATGGAATAAGAGTTGAGACGAACGAAGAAACAGACCATTGATAAGTGTCTCAAAGAAGAAATCAATAGAGAAAGAAACTACTGGAGAGATGTTTTGTTGAGAATATTTTCATTACTAACGACTCTTGCTATACAGAATTTAGCATTCCGTGAGACTAAAGAGAAGCTTGGTCAAAAAAAAAAATGGAAGTTTTCTTAGTTTTGTTGAATCATTTGGAGAGTTTGATCCAGTCATGTAAGAGCATATCAGACGTGTTAAACAAGACGAGACTCATTATCATTATTTAAGCCATATGATTCAGGATGAGTTGATTGCTATGTTAGGATCTGAGATTAAACTTATGATCATCAAGAAAATTCTGGAGGCAAAGTATTTTTCAGTGATTCTTGATTGTACTCCAGATAAGAGTCATAAAAAACAAATGAGTCTTATTATCAGATTTGTGGATGTCTCCAAGAATAAAACACAAGTTGAAGAATTTTTTGTGATGTTCCTAGAAGTTCCAGATAAATCTGCAGAAGGACTTTTTCGGTTGCTTTGTGATACATTGGCTGGTTTAAATTTGAGTATAGATGATGTGAGAGGCCAAGGCTATGAAAATGTATCTAATATGAAGGGATATCACAAAGGTGTACAAAAAAGATTGCTGGATATCAACCCGAGAGCATTTTATATGCCATGTGGTTGTCATAGTCTTAATTTGGCCCTTTCTGATATGGCTAAATCATCTACAAAAGCGATTGATTTCTTTGGAATCATTCAGCGGATAAACAACTTTTTTCTCATCATCTACAAATAGGTGGGAACTATTTAAGGAGAAAATAGGAGGTCTCACACTTAAGTTATTATTGGAAACTCGTTGGGAAAGTCGCATCGAAAGTGTTCGAGCAATTCGATTTCAGGCTCCAAAAATAAGAGATGCGTTGGATTACTTGGCTGAAATCTCTGAGGATCCTGAAACTCGCAGCAATGCTGATCTCTTGCCACAAGTGAAACTCATGGAATTGGAGGATTCAAGTTCTTATTTGGTATGGTTATCTGGTATGATCTTTTATTTACTGTTAATACGATAAGTAAAGTGATGCAATCAGATGATATTGATATTGCTGATGCGATTGTTCAATTGAAAGGATTAGTTTCGTATTTGGAAAAATACAGGGAAACTGGATTTGAAAAAGCAAAAGCAGAAGATAAAATTATTGCAGAGTCTATGGATATCGCGCCAGAGTTTCCTGCAAACGAAAGCGCATTATTAAAAGGAAAAGGCACTTTGATAAAGAGGTTGGGAGAGATGATGAATTTGAGATGCTAAGCGAAGAAGAGAAGTTTAAAATAGATTTCTTTTCTCACAATCTTAGATCAAGCTATAGGATCCCTTCGGGTGAGGTTTGAACAATTTGAAGAATATTGGAAGACTTTTGGATTTTTGTTTGATCTAAAGAAGCTCAGATTGGCGACAGATGATGGTCTAAAGGCAGCATGTATCCACCTTGAAAATTCTCTTAAACATTGTGAGATTTCAGATATTGATGGAAATCATTTATTCCTAGAGATCAAGATTTTAAGGGAAGTTTTACCAAGTGAGATTAAAAAACCCATTGAAGTGTTAGACTTTTTAAAAAGGTATGATGGTTGTTGCTGTCCAAATATGTGGCTTGCATACAAAGTGTTGTTAACTGTACCAGTTTCAGTTGCCTCAGTCGAAAGAAGTTTTTCTAAGTTAAAGTTGATAAAATTTTACTTGAGATCGAGTATGTCAGAAAAGTGGTTAAATGGTTTGGCGATGTTATCAATTGAGAGAGATATGGTTGGAAAACTTGATTATCAAAGTTTGATGAATGACTTTTCCAGAAAAAATGCAAGACGAAGCATTTTCCAAAAACCATAAGTATTGTTAGTTTTTTGTATGGAGAATAACTTATGTTTTATCAGTAGTTAACATTTTTTATAATTGAAATTTTTGTACATAAAATATTGGCCCCCATTTTTAATTTTGTTTCAAGCCCCCAAAATCTGAGGGCCGGTACATAGAAACTTCATCTAATAACAACATCAAAAATTAAAAAAGATAAATGGTAAATTATGATATCATTTAATGGAAATAGGATAAAAATGAAAATTCTCGAACATGTATTCGATAAATTTGGATACAACCGGAAGGAAACACAAATTTTCATTTAAAAACATGTCCAAAAAATTTAACAATAGGAAATAATACTTTTGTAACAGTTGCAAATATAAAGTTTTAAAAAATGAAAGAAATAAAAAAAATTAACAATATTTCATAAAATTGTGAGAAAATTAAAAACAAAAAATTATAATTAAATGAAAATGAATTATATTCGCCAAAAAAAAGTTCGCTCTCGGGGGGACTAGAACCTCCCTATCTAGGGTTTCAATCTTCGACTTTGTTCGATCAAACTCTCCAGCTGGTCTGGTTTAAATCACTAAATTATATCAATTCCAACTCTTTCTTCGTTAAATCCCTAAAAATCCCTTTCTAATTTCGTTCATCATTAACTCTCAGAAAGAACTATGGAGAGCCTTCCAAAGTTTGAAGATAGGAACAGATAAAGAGACTTGGTCTATCCATGAAGAAGCTCAGCAACAATTTGATCGAGACCATAATCTATGTCTGGTGGTCAAGGGCTTGAATATGCAACATCAAAACCCGACCAGTATGTCAATTACGCTTCCAAAAACGTGGAATCTCGATGGAAGAGTAGAATCTCAAGTCAACGATGACGAGACAGTGAATTTTTACTTCCGATCAGAACACCATCTTCTTACTGTTCTTGAAAACGCTCCATATAACTTCAAAGGATGGATGGTGGCTATTGATCGTTGGAATAGGCGTCAGCTCCCTGGCTTTCTCTGCAAAATTCCTTTCTGGGTCCAGATTCTCAATCTCCCAAATATATATCGAAGAGAGCAAATAGTGGAGAGTATCGTATCTAAGGTGGGGGAATTTGAGGAGGCTCAAATAGTACAACCAACTTCAGGACGACCAGCAGAGTTTTGGGCCAGAGTCCATCTGGATGTGGATGCGGAAATAACACTTGCAAGAAAGGTCGAAATGATGAAGAATACAGCACCAACAGAGTTGGAGTTTCGTTATTACGGTCTTCAGAAATTCTGTACGAACTGTGGTAGTCTGCGATACAGCTTTGAGCAGTGTCCCCAAGCCCCAAATATGGAGACTCATAACTTCCAACTTCAGCAGATAAACATGGAGCAAGGTGCACCTCCTCAAGCAACCCTCCCAAGAAATACTGACGAAGGACAAGCATCAGGACAGGCTCCTATGATACTCAGTGAAGAAGAAAATAAGGAAATGATGCAAATTCAATCAACAGAAGAGGCAGTTTTTGATATTGGGAACAAGAGAAAGAGTGCAGAAATAGACCTGCAGCAAGTCACTCCTCAACCTAAGAAGCAATATCGAACTAGCTCTGATGATAAAGGGTTGGTGGTTCCCTCAAAACCACCAGATCAGCCATGAAGCTTCTTCATTGGAATTGTCAAGGTTTAGGGAGCTCCTCGGCAATTCCTGCTCTTAAGGACATCAGGAAGTTTTCTAAACCTGATGTAATCTGTTTAGTAGAAACAAAAAGTAGCTCCCAGCTTGTAGAAAAACTAAGTAAAGAACTCGGCTATAATCGTATTGTAGAAATTCCTTCTAATGGGGCTAGTGGGGGTGTAGCAATTATTTGGGATGACAGCATCCAACTATCCGTCTTAGGTTCTCCTTCTTTGTATAAGACGGAAATGTGTATATCGGAAGGTGCAAATACTTTTTGGTTCTCTTATATATATGGAAATCCAGTTCGAAAATATAGAAATGATATGTGGAGACAAATGAGTGCTATGGCTGTTTCAGGTATGTATTGTGATAGACCAAGACTTCTGTTGGGAGACTTTAATGATATTGCGAGTAACAACGAGAAACAAGGCGGTCCTTTGAGGTCAGAAAGTTCATTTTCCTTGTTTAGGCAAATGTTAGTCTCCTGTGGTTTGCATGATTTTAAAAGGATTGGGGGTGATTATACGTGAGCTGGAACAAGATATCATTATAATGTTAAAACCAGGATCGATAGAGCAGTAGCTAACTGTAACTGGTTAGATATATTTCCCTCAGCCTACGCACAAATTCTGCCGTGGAATGGATCTGATCATAAACCTGTCCTAGTTCACACTGATGCTCCATACAAAAAAAGCTGCTGTTTTTTCAGGTATGATAATAGATGGAGAAACAATGACGAGATCAAGAAGCTTATTTCCCAAGTGTGGTTGCAAGAATGCAGAAATATTCCCCCAACTCAGTTTTGCAAGGTAATATCAAAATGCAGAGCAGCGCTATCTAAATGGAAAAGTAAGTATAATCAGAACTCTCTTAAAGAAATTCAGGAGATTAAACAACAGCTCCGTTTAGCTTATGATGCTCCTACTCTTGACTATGTTCTCATAAATAATCTAAAGTCCCGACTTAATCATCAATATAGGCTTGAGGAAGAATATTGGAGATTAAAAAGCAGAATACATTGGTTGAAAGCTGTAGACCGAAATACAAGATTTTTCCATGCTAAGACAAGGCAAAGAAGGGCATACAATCGTATCCTTCATATAAAGACTGAACATGGAGGAATTTTTGTTAAGCCGAAGGATGTACAAGCTGAAATTGTGAATTATTTTAACAATTTGTTTACATCCAATTGCTGTGTAATATCGCAGGAACTTCTGGATAGAATTCCACAGACAGTTACTTCCGAGATTAATCAAGATCTGACAAGACCAGTTTCTGAAGAAGAGATTCGTAAAGCGGTATTTTCAATAAATCCTGACAAAGCGCCAGGGCCGGATGGAATGACTGCAGGGTTTTATCGCAACCACTGGAATGATTTCAAAGAAGGTGTGTGTTCTTATGTCCAGCTCTTTTTCAATCATAATTACTTAGATCCGGATATAAATCACACACATATATGTCTAGTACCAAAGACAAACTCGCCAGATATGGTTAAGGACTACAGACCAATTAGTTTGAGTAATGTAGCATATAAAATCATTTCTAAAATTCTGGCTGAACGTTTAAAGCCTTGGTTGCATGATATCATATCGGATAATCAGTCTGCTTTTATTCCTGGATGGCTCATTACTGATAATGTCTTAGTTGCTCATGAGCTATTACACTCTTTGCATACAAAGCATCTAAAAAATGATTACATTGCGCTTAAATTAGACATCACCAAAGCTTTTGATAGGGTGGAGTCGCAGTACATCCATACAATAATGCAGAAGATGGGATTCAATGACTAGTGATGTCAATGGATTATGAAGTGCATAACCTCAGTATCTTATTCGATATTGATCAATGAAAAACCTACACAGAAAATCACTCCTCATCGAGGTATCAGACAGGGTGATCCCATTTCTCCTTACTTATACTTAATTTGTACTGAGGGACTATCAAGGCTGCTAAAGGGTAAAATCCTGCAGGATAAAATCCATGGATATAAAGCTTCACGTTCTGGACCTTGTATTTCTCACCTCTTTTTTGCAGATGACTTTTTATTTTTTTGTAGAGCCACGCAGCCTGAATGCAACAATCTCATTGAAGTTCTTGATATTTTTCAAAAAGCTTCTGGACAAGCAGTGAATTATGCAAAGTCAGCTATTACTTTTAGTAAAGGTACTCCACGGTCCATTATTGATTCCATTACTAATTTAATTGGAATCACGAAAATTGGTGGATTAGGTCGGTACCTGGGGCTACCAGAACAGATTGGAAGGAAACGTAAAGATGCATTTCAGTATGTCATCCAAAGAGTTCAACACAAGATGGACAGCTGGTATAATCGCTTCCTCTCACAAGCGGGCAAAGAGGTACTCTTAAAAGCTGTTGTTACTGCTCTCCCTACTTATACGATGTCTTGTTTTCTGCTTCCAAAATGATTGATTGATGAAATTACTAAAGCTATGCGACATTTCTGGTGGTCTTCAACGAAAGAAAAATCTAAAATGTCCTTGATATCTTGGAAGAAACTTACAGATTCAAAAGAAGTAGGGGGTTTAGGTATAAGAGACCTTCATCACTTTAACATTGCCTTATTAGCCAAACAAGCTTGGCGCATAATTAATCATCCTTCCTCTTTACTTGCTAGAGTACTGAAAGCCAACTATTATCGAAAGACAAGCTTTCTTCAAGCATGTAGTTATCCTACATCAAGCTACGCTTGGAAAAGCATAATTCATAGCCAGCACCTAATTCAAAGAGGCCACTGCTGGGTAATTGGAGATGGAAAAAAAGTCAATGTCTGGAGGGACAATTGGCTACCTTTAACTCCTTCTAAACCTGCGCAAGGCCCGGGCTCTAATACAGAACCTAATCTTGCAGTATCTGAACTTTTGGAATCAGGTACTAATGTGTGGGATATCAATAAGTTAAGGAGGTATATAAGGCCTAAAGATATCCCGTTGATTCTGCAGATACGCCCAAGTATTAATCAGGTCTGTGACACTCTCTCTTGGTCTCTTACAAAAAATGGTCATTATGCTGTCAAGTCTGGCTATTATCTACAGAAGCAAATCTCTGAAGAGAATCAAAGTGATCATCAATTAGAACCATCTATGGAATTCAAAGCAATATGTAAAGACCTATGGAAGCTTAAGTTCCCTCCAAAGCTAAGAATGTTTCTATGGAGAATAGTGCATGATAGTTTGCCAGTTGCCTCTGCTTTGATGCGTAGGAATATCAAAGTAGATCCTCAGTGCTAATTATGTGGAGAAGCAACTGAAACGTTTAATCATCTACTCTTCCAATGCAGAATATCAAAGGAAGTATGGAAATTGGCGCCTGTAGAGTTTAACAACGGAGAAGTGATGCGATCTAATAACCTCCTTCAGAATATTAGCCTCCTAATCAGTGGTGATAATTCTAAATCATCAAGGTATGATATCCTTCTTTCTGGTTTGGAGAATATGGAAAAGTCGTAACACTCTATTATTTGAAAGTAAGAGAGAACATATTATCCACATTATAAATATGGCTCTGATGGATATGAAACTTTGGGATGAAGCTTTACAAGCCCTCTCTGATGAAAAGATCCCAATTCAACGTCAACCTACTTTGGATATGAATAACATTCTTCAACAAAGTAGGGATTATACATGTTTGGTGGACGCTTCTTGGACTTTTTCCTCAACTGATGCAGGTATTGGTTGGTCCTTACTCAGCAAAGAAGGCAATCAACTGCTTCAAGGTTTCTCTTCGGTCCATCCAACAAGAGATTCAATGGAGGTTGAGTGTTTGGCCCTATTGATGGCTGTTCAGCAATTACGAGCTTTGGGCTACAGCAATATCACCTTCCTTGGAGATTGCAAACTTCTCTATCAAGCACTACATGTGAAAGAGAGAACTCAGAGTCAATGGAATGGCTTACTTCCAAGACTCAGTACTTATGTCCACGATATTGCAACATTGGTAGCTCCTATGTCATATAACTTCATATATGCCTATCGTTGTAATTTGCATTTAGTGGATAAATTAGCTAAGTAGGCTAGAAAGTTTAAGTTTCCTACTACTGTAAAATGGATATTGTAACAGCAAGGGGTTGAAAAAAAAAAATGAAAATGAATTAAACATAAATGAAATTATATTGATATGTCAAATTACTAAACTTTTATGAATAAAGATATATTTGAAGTTACTAGTTTGTACTTTGTACAATAGGTGTAGAATAAACTACAACTCTATTATATATATTAACTTTTGTATTTAGTATTTCCTGAAAAGTACGATGCAAATCCAATTATCCTAGAATGGGTTGATTTAAACATAACGTCACGCATGACACAAGCACATGGACTAATGAATTTTGGTATCTAAAAGGTTTTTTTTTAATTGTATATATCGAATTTCTCCGAAGATTTGACATGTGTACTTTATGGTCAAGTCGTCATGCATGATCTACTACTATGAAATAGTCAACATGGATGTCGAATTTGAATTTTTTTTCCTTAAATCCACTTACATTAAAAAAAATCATCGATTATAATGTTTCAAAACTCAAGAGTCAAAGTTTACTAGGTCAATTTTATTTAAGACGAACTTTTACACTTAAAAGTATTATTATTGTCGATCGACCCTAAACATTAATAAATTATGAATCAAAGATCTAAACCTTTAACCTATTTATTAAAACAAAAAGATGTTTTTTTTAAAACAAAAGAAGATTTTTGAATAAATGGTGTAGTGTGTATATAGTGAGAAATGGCGGAGAACTAATTTACTAAATCTAAAGTGATTTTTTTTTCTTTTTTTGAACAGCAATCAAAAGTGATTTATTAATTACTAGTTTCTTTTTCAGAACTAAACAGGGGGTTACTATACTGTACCAGTGTTTGTCACTGATTTTGGTTGCTTGTCGCTTGTATGGTAGAGAATCTAGCATGCCTTTCTTGGTCCCCAAGCAAAATAGTCTTTTACTTTTCCCATTATCTACGTTTTCTATATTTCCAAATGACAAAGAAAAATAAAAATTGGCCTCCGAAGAAAGTTCCATGTAAGTGCCCTCCCTAGAAGCCTATAAATACATCCTCAACCCTCCTTACACTCTCATTCTCATAATTCCCAGGAAAAATAAACTAAATTCAAGTTTCATCCTAACTTCATTTTAAAATTTCGGATTGATTGGTAGATTATTATTTTTTGGGAGATGTACGGTGTCGGTGGAGCGGGCACAGCAGGTTTGGCAGAGGTTTACGCAATGAGAAAGATTTATAAGGAAAACATGAAGAAGAAGCTTGCAGCGGCGGCAGCAGCAGCAGCAGGGGAAGAGAAAGACAATGTTGGAGAGAATATTAAAATCGGGGAAACTAAGAAGAAATCAAAGAAAACCCTCCAGACTAATCCAAGGGTCTCCTCTGCAGATATTTAAATATTTATGTGTGGCTGTGTATATAACTTGTAACTTTGTTATGATGTGTTCAATTTGTTCTTTTCTGTAATATAGTTCTTTCATAATCAATAACAAAGCGTTGGTTGTTAAGATTTAATCATACGATAAATTCTAAATATCCATCTACTTATTTATACATTTACTTGTTCACACATTAGAATGTTGGGGTAGATGCCATGTTTATCTGTGTTTCCCAATTATAACGAATCTTCGAAGTTTAATATTGCTTTATCTGGAAGAATATCTCACTTTATTTTTATTATATATTATGATTATGAATAGTAGGTTAAATAATACTGAAAATTTTGGGGTTTAGGTAGAATTGTGTGTCTTGAACTCTGGGGTGGAAAGAAAAAAGAGAGATTTACATATATATAGGTACTTTAGAATATTTTTTTTGCATTTTTAGGTACTTTTTGCGGGTGGGTAACTTTCATTGGTTAACTACCTTTTTTGTCATCTGTTTGTAACTGAACCGATATGCCGTTTCGGATATGTTTAGTTACTAATCAGTGGATAAAATAATAGAGGATTTTTTATCTCTGCGTAAAGTTTAGAAGCAGTCGAACCCTTTCCAATAACCGAGGCAGCGTAATCTTTCTCCTCACGAATCGAACCTTTCTATTTCAGAGGGATCCGTCGTTTTTGTATCCATCGCGAAGGCAATGGAAGGTATTAACATAATGTCGATGTAATTCTGTTTTAGTTCCCCCTACGGTGTCGTTTTCTTTGGTCGGCGTTAGGGTTTTTCCGTGGTTCATTCCGGCGGTTAGGGATTGACTGTAATTCCGGATTTTACTGTGTTTTTAAGTTTGTTTATGTCTAAATCGAGAATTTTCTTTTTANCCGAGTTCGACAGGATTCGTTGTTCCTGTTTCGGAGGATTATTCGACTTGCCCCTCTCTCGTAGTCCAGTGTCGTGCAAGCTGATACACTCATTGTTGTCTCGGCAGTTGGTGACCAAGAAGAAGTATGTGATGTGGACTGTTTTTGGTGGTCAACTACTGAGATTTTCCCTGGCTGAATTTGGTGCTGTCACTGGGCTTCCATGTGGCGAATTCCCTGAAGGCTACGACCCGGAGGAGCAGTTGTCCGCGAAAGAAGTCAGTGACGCCTACTGGAAGAAACTCGTAGGCCTACATCGGCAAGCTACCTGGTCTGAGATTGTACAAATGATGAGGGAAACCCCAGGAATGTCCAGCTGGAGACGTTTGAGGCTGGCTCTATTGCTTATTGTTGACGGGGTCCTTATTGCTTCC
>OVBI01001469.1:165-33825 GCA_900406495.1 Sisymbrium altissimum | reverse complement strand
CCGTGGACTGATCATTTTAATACCAACCTTATGTTTCTTTTCCTTATGTTTTCTACTAGTATTTGTGGCGTGTATCACCTAGGGTTTGGGAGTGTGTTCCTCGGCCCTATAAATACTCTTACTTGTACTTGTCGCCACTCATCTAATCTTTTTATCAAAAACTTTTTTAAGTTAGATCACTTCTTTGGTGTGTAATATCCAGAGGAAACCCTTGTGCTTCTCTTTGTGTGTCATATCAAAGATAACACAAGTTGCTTGTTCAAGCTCACCACCTCTTGAACGAGTTCCATCTCTATCTCACTTCACCGTATCTTGCAAACCACTTCACCTTACTTCGCAAATCACTTCATCTTAATTCGCAAGTCACCTCACCCGTGTGTTCCTCACTTGAGACCGTTCAGTTCCTTCCTTCTTTGAACCATTCTCCCCCGTGTTTGAGTTTGTCAAAGTTGAATCCTAAGGAGATCTTGTCAAGTGGTATCAGAGCAGCTTTGACAAGCTAAGTTTTCTGACCTTTCATCTTCCGTGATTGTCAAGTTAGAAAGTGACCGTTAGAATTCTTTAGATCTTGTGTTTGTTTGTGTAGATCTGGAGTTTGTTACTTGTTTGTGTGACTTGTTATACTTAGATCTGTTGTTTTTGTGTTCGTTTGTTACTTAAGAACGATTCACAGCACTTGTGTTGCGTGCTTACAGGAACTATGGCTGGAGAGGATGATCCAGAGGAGACTCCCGTGGGCAGACAAAATCGTTTGATGTTGGAAGCTCTCATGGCTGAGATGAAAAAGATGCTTCAAGTTGAGATGAACAACTTCCGGCAAGAGCAAAACTACAAAGAGAACCCCGACGCCATAGACCAGGGAAAGAACCGGCTGCAGAAACGTCCAGAGAACAACCTAGGGGTCGCGAGGATGAAGAAGAAGGCCGTGAGACCGATCAGTACTACAAGAGTAGCAGTTCTGCAAAGGGCAGTCGAAGAGGTCGTACTAGAAACCGTACCAGAGATCACTTAGATGGAATCAAACTGAAGATCCCTCCATTCCATGGCAAGTGTGATCCGGATGCCTACCTTGAGTGGGAAAAGAAGATTGAGCTTGTCTTTGTGGCAAGACATTTCACTGAGGAGGATAGGATCAAAGTGGCAGAACTCGGGATGTGAAATGCTTTAAGTGTCAAGGGCGTGGCCATTATGCGAATGAATGCATCAACAAGAGGACCATGGTTCTTTTGGAAAATGGTGAAGTCACATCTGAAGATGAGTCTAAAGAAGAGTCAACAGAGGAAGCTGAAATCTTACCAGTCAAAGGAGATCTGTTGGTTGCAAGAAGGTCCTTAAGCATACAAAGCAAGACCGTGGAGGAGATTCAGCGAGAGAACCTGTTTCATACTCGTTGTCTGGTTCAAGGGAAGGTGTGCAGCCTCATCATTGATGGTGGAAGCTGCACCAACGTGGCTAGCAAGACAATGGTCCAGAAACTTAACTTAAAGACCACGCCACACCCTAAGCCTTATACCTTGCAATGGCTGAATGATGACGGCGAAATGAAGGTATCTCATCAAGTTGCTGTACCTTTGGAGATTGGGAAGTACCAAGATGAAATACTCTGTGATGTCCTACCCATGGAAGCCAGTCACATACTACTTGGAAGGCCTTGGCAATCAGACAGAAAGGTGTTACATGACGGATACACCAACCGCCACTCATTTGAATTCAATGGCCGAAAGAATGTGTTGGTGCCTATGACATCTTACGAGGTTTATCAAGATCAAAAGCAAGCTAAAAAGCAAACCAAACATCCTAACTTCTTTGCCAAAGCCAGTGAGGTTAAGAAAGCTTTACACCTTAAGCGGCCAATGCTTTTATTCATGTTTAAGGAGATTTTGACTAACATAACTGACCTTACACCGGTATATCCGAGTGAAATGCAAGCTCTTTTGCAGGATTATAGTGATGTCTTTCCTGCAGAAACTCCCGAGGGAATCCCTCCCATAAGAGGAATTGAACATCAAATTGACTTCACTCCCGGAGCAGCTCTACCAAACCGACCAGCTTACCGTACCAATCCAGTTAAAACTAAGGAGCTTCAAAAGCAGGTTGATGAGCTAATGACTAAGGGTCACATCCGTGAGAGCATGAGTCCTTGTGCTGTACCTGTCTTGCTTGTGCCAAAGAAAGATGGGAGCTGGAGAATGTGTGTTGATTGCCGTGCAATCAACAATATAACAGTGAATCTTGTGTTTCTTGGTTTTGTGGTGAGCGCCGAGGGCATCAAAGTAGATGAGGAGAAGGTTAAAGCTATAAGAGAATGGCCTAGCCCTAAAAACGTGGGTGATGTGAGGAGTTTCCATGGTTTGGCAGGGTTTTACAGGCGATTTGTACCAAACTTCAGCACCATAGCTGCCCCCTTATCTGAAGTCATCAAGAAAGATGTTGGTTTCAAGTGGGGCGCGGCACAAGAAGAAGCTTTCCAACTCCTTAAAGAGAAGCTCACTCATTCTCCTGTTCTTGTTTTGCCTGATTTTCTAAAGACTTTTGAGATTGAATGTGATGCATCAGGGATAGGAACACGGGCCGTGTTGATGCAAGAGAGAAAGCCCATTGCCTATTTCAGCGAGAAACTTGGAGGAGCATCACTCAATTACCCCACGTATGACAAGGAGTTGTATGCTCTAGTCCGTGCTCTGCAAACCTGGCAGCACTGCTTGTGGCCAAAGGAGTTTGTTATACACACTGATCACGAGTCTTTGAAACACATCAAAGCACAACACAAGCTAAACAAAAGACACGCAAGATGGATTGAGTTTATAGAGACCTTCCCGTATGTGATCATATACAAACAAGGTAAGGACAATGTTGTTGCTGATGCATTGTCAAGAAGGTACACTCTATTATTCACTCTTGAAGTTAAGTTGCTAGGCTTTGATCATATTAAAGAACTGTATCATTCTGATAAAGAGTTTTTAGACACTTATGCCGCTTGTTCTAATACTCCTTCGGGTAAATTCTTTAAACAAGATGGGTTTCTCTTCTTTGAGAACCGTCTTTGTGTGCCTAATTGTTCTTTGAGGGATCTGTTTGTTAGAGAGGCACACAGTGGTGGCTTAATGGGGCATTTTGGCATTGCCAAAACCATGGAGATTGTCAAGGACCACTTCTATTGGCCTCACATGGAAAGAGATGTTGAGCATGTGTGTGGGAGGTGTTCAACTTGTAAGCAAGCTAAGTCTAAGGTTCAAACGCACGGTTTGTATACTCCTTTGCCTATTCCTTCTCATCCTTGGCATGATATTTCAATGGACTTTGTTATGGGTTTGCCTAGAACTAAGACTGGTAGAGATTCTATTTTTGTGGTTGTTGATAGATTCTCTAAAATGGCTCATTTCATTGTGTGCCATAAGACTGATGATGCATTGCATGTAGCTAACTTGTTCTTTAAAGAGATAGTGCGAATTCATGGCATGCCTAGGACCATTGTTTCTGATAGAGACACCAAGTTCTTAAGCTATTTTTGGAAGACATTGTGGTCTAAGTTAGGAACCAAGCTCATGTTTTCCACCACATGTCACCCACAAACTGATGGACAGACTGAAGTAGTTAACAGAACCCTAGGTACTCTCCTGCATGCATTGATTAAAAAGAACTTGAAGTCTTGGGAAGAATGTTTACCACACGTTGAGTTTGCATATAATCATGCTGTTCATTCTGCTTCTAAGTACTCTCCATTTCAAATTGTTTATGGGTTTAGTCTCATCTCTCCTTTGGATTTGATGCCTTTACCTGTGAGTGAAAGGGTTAGTATGGACGGTAAAAAGAAGGCAGACTTGGTCCAGCAGATTCATCAAGACGCCAAGAACAATTTAGAAGAGAAGACTAAGCTTTATGCTAAACACGCAAACAAAGGAAGGCGTGAACAGGTCTTTGAGGTGGGAGAGCAAGTGTGGGTTCACCTTAGGAAGGAAATGTTTCCAGATGAAAGAAAATCAAAGCTGATGCCAAGAGTTGATGGACCGTTTCAGATCACCAAGAAGATTAACAACAATGCCTATCAACTTGATCTGCAAGGTAAGTATAATATCAGTTCAAGTTTTAATGTCACTGACCTTGTTCCTTTTGTTTCAGATAGCTTGGATTTGAGGTCAAATCCTTTTCAAGAAGGAGGGGATGATATGATCATGGGCAAAGAACATGAACAGCTTGAACCAGAGGAGCTTGAACCGGTGAACCAAGAGAAAGAAAAGCTTGTACGTGAACAAGTCCAGAATGTACCTACCATGTTTCACATCGATTCGATTCAATTTACTTATTCGATTCCTCATTCTCCCAAAACTGGTTGGATCTGTCTCTTATGTTTTTCTAGGTGGTTCTTGTGGCTTTTCCTTCGGGGTGGCTGATCGACGGCTGTCTTGATGATATATCAGCAGGGCTTCGCTACACAATAACTTCTATCTCATCTCTAGGTCGTGCCTCTTTCTTAAATAGAGGAGAAGGGAACCCTAGGGTTTTCTAGAGAATTCTTTCAGGATTTTTTGGTTCCCAGATATCGGGTCATTACAACTATCCCCCACTTACGACGAATACAACAATCTCAGATCTCTCGTAGTCTCCAAAAACAAATACTCGCAGTTATGACTTATTGATTGGTTGGTGGCAGAAGTAACCCCTGAACTCTCTGCGGACAATCTCTGAAAAGGTGAACTTACTGAACACGACTGAGGTAACCCCTCGGTGACACTGCTGGTGCTGCTGGCGCTGGAATCTGATTAACAATTGATACATTCACTAGCTTAGACCGACAATTCTTGTGATACGACACAACTTTCTGCGTGAAAAACGGTGAATGCGTGCTCCCAAAATGGTGACGGTGATGAAAAAAACATTGTGGTGGAAATCCTTATAGCTCTGACGCCCTCCTATGTCTGAATAAATCTTCTCAAGCTTTGACTGAGTCTTCTTGCAGAGCTTCTGCTCCTCTACGATCCCTGCCTCCTGAATAGAAGCCTTTTCATCAAATCATTGATGCTGGTGTGGACTTGCACGGCGCAACAGTTATAAAATATACACTCGTAGACCATTCAAGAACCTCCTGATCAAGTTCATCTCGGCTTATGGAACCCCCAACAAAACTGCACAGATGACTAACTCATGATTGCACTCTTTGACAAACATAATGCATTGGAAAAGGTGGTCAAAGACATTTGCATTAGTATGGTTGACATTCTGTGAAAAGAATTTCCTGATGAAACTCCCTCTGAAAATATTCATATGTCAACTCGTAACAGCCGCACTTGCTCTCGATAACTCATTCCCACCAGTATAGAGAATCATCACTCGGATACTGAGTTGCTACATCAAACCAGAATTCTTCTGGACACGTCATACGATATAGGTCGCGGTCCAACATCCTCCTCCAAATGCATGTGTCGTCAGCATCCACAACTCCACTGAACTGATCCAAACCAATCTTTTGCATCTATTTTATCAAATCTCAATATGTGGGTTCATCTCTTTGTTGAGTAGGTGGTGATGGCGGCAGTGACGATAGTGGCGGTACACTCACAGGAACGACTCTCTTTTCAACTGATCTCGAACCTCTCGAGATATCTCCTAAACTCCTCAATTAATGCTGCATGTTTATTTGGCGCTGATGCCTGAACATTGACTAGCTGAAAATATTGAACAAATGACTCTATCAGACGACTAATTTGAAGAGTACAACAACCTTCTCTACTGCAACCTCAGCATCCTCTTTGTGTAACCTACTGTACTTCCTCATGAGCGGCTTGCCTAACTGCCTCCTGAGCAATCTTTCTGATGGCATCCACATAAAGTTGCTGAGCATTAGTCTTAGTGACTACAAACTGATGAATGACGGCTGGCCAACAACCCTGGTTTGAGAATGGATAATATTCCTTGATGACATCTGAAGACTACAAACTCATGAATGACGGCTAACCACCAACCCTAGCGTGAGAACGATTAACTTTCCTTGATGAAATATGAAAACAACAAGCTGGTTAGATTTTAGCTGAAACCTAGAGGTAACGATCAATGGACTAATCGAAAGGGTGCTCTTTTTTTTTTAAATACCCCGGTGGCGAAAACATTTAAAACATTTGAAAAGTTTTGAAAGCCGTTGAAAACCAAATTTCTAACAAGTACCGGTCTCCCGGGTTGACACCGAGGCGGCAAATCCGCTCTGGTACAAAATTGTAACACCCGTCTCATCATCACCCGAGAACGGCGTGCCACGAACCCGAACTTATCTCTCAAGTCTCTCAAATTTACTAAACTTCCACTTTATTACTCTCTTAACCAATAACTCCATTACATCCAATAACCAAAATAAAATAATAAAAACAAATGTTTAAAATAAAATACAGAAAACATCGTAAAAATATCACAAAGCACACGAGCCATCGAACATCCATCAACTCGTCAATCTCGCCAAAAAAAGGATAAGAAAGAGGGTTGAGTAACAGGGGAGTCACTCAGTGAGGTTGGGAGGCTAAAACACAGAAAACACAGTTTCTGCCTCCAAATCAGGTAAAAAGACTAAACATGAATAACTAGGGCACCTAAAACACCCAAACATAATACAAGCCCTAGGATCGGTATAAGTGACCAACTGCACTCTCCCACCAGGAGGTCAGCATGTAATAAGTGTCCATCGGCATCGCCCATCGATTATCGATCTCGAAAGATATCAGACAACATATCAACTAAGCTGCCGGTACCAGCCCTCAAACATGCGGCTATGGTACAGTGTCCCACCCCGTACCCAACCTAAAATGCCTATATGCTCGTTTACTTATATAATATATATACATGTATGCATATGTAAATATAGCAAACATTTACCAATTAAAAAGCAAAATCAATTGGGTTGAATCATCTATATTCTTATCTCCAATTTACAAACAATACCATCTATACTCGATCCGAGAAAAAGGATAATATTAGTACTAATATTCCTTCTTACTCATTCTAGACAAAAGTACAAATTCTGCAGAAATAGCCCTCACCTTAACCGTAACCATGATGAACGACTTCCATTGGACAGATCAGCTGCTTCGGTTTTGACAATACAATTTCCTATTCTCCAAAACTCCAAATCGGTTTTCCTTCCACCAATAACTATATAGACAAGTCCAAAAGCTCCCTGCAATTATTCAGATCAAACAGTCCACGTTTGCTTAACCAAAATCTATATCTCAATAGACTGGTCACAGATCAGCACTACACCGACACGCTTCAGAAAAACGGTTATAACTTTCTATTCATACCTTCGATATGAACGAACCTGATTGCTCGAGAAAGGATACATTTGGGTAGATAATTCTGTGGATCCTCACAGTTCGCTGAAAAATCGCCTCGCAAATTGACGGCAGACTGATGATGCGAATTCCAGAACCACTCCAAAAATGATCAGAGAAATAAACATAACTTTCAGTATACAGATCCGAATGATAAACCGCTTGCGACAGAAGCTACATGAACAAGTTAAGAATATACCTACCAAGTTTCAGATTGATTGGATTTGATTTACTTATCCGATTCCTCATTCTCCCAGAACTGGTCGAATCTGTCTTTTATGTCTTTCTAGATGGCTCTGGTGGCTTTTCCTTTGGGGTGGCTGATCGACGGCTGTCCTGATGAAAAATCAGCAGGGCTTCGCTACACAAAAACTTCTATCTCATCTCTAGGTCGTGCCTTTTTCTTAAATAGATGACAAAAAAACCCTAGGGTTTTCTGTAGAATACTTTTGGACTTCTCTGGGCCCCAGATATCGGGTCATTACACTAATTTGCAGAAAGATATCGATGGAAACTGCATAATCAATTTTCGACGTAATCAATTCATAAGACCTGAGATGGCACGTGCAAGCTTTAATTAAAAGATTGATAAGTTCCAACTATACAGTGATAGATAATCTCAAAAATAAATATGATGTTAATGCTTTACTTATTACTAGTATGTATGCAGATCATTCTCTTCGTCACCAAAAACAGAACACTTTTACTGCAAACTTTGGAGATGATTTGGTAATGGCTTTTGTGTTTTTTGTATTTCAGGTGCAAAGGGGAAGCTCTCTCTTGGGTTTGATTAATATATCTAGTTTTGATAAAATTTATAAAGCAAAGACCTATAGATTGATTTTTCGGAAAATATCCAACTTTTGGATACATATCAAATTATGTGGACAGGAAAGAGCTTCCATGTGGATTCGGGTTGGATTGTGGTAAACACAATATGTTAAACTCGTTTTTTAAATTAAATATTGTTAGGTTGGATTCATTAATTTTTTGGAATTAATTAGTAACTACGTAGTATGGGAGATTTAGTGATGAGACTAAAAATCTGGGGGGTTAAAGTGTGGGATTGAATAGTAAGGGGGTTTTAGTAAAGTCAACCCTTGTTCATTTGATTTTATATATTACTTTAAAGAAAGCTTTTTTGATTTTATAGCATTAGGAAGATGATGAGAAAAATGACGAAAATCAAAATCATTGCAACATTAATTGACAAGGGAAAAGATTTTCTATTGCATATTTTAGTGCACACGTGTCAATCTCTGGATGTTGACGTGTCACAACGTTAGAGAAATTTATTTATGTATTATATTATATATATTTTTTAATACTCTCTAAAGTTAATATTCATTAATAAAATTCTTATTTGAAGTGGTCGTAAAAATTTCATTTTGTTTTAAAGTATATTTTAATCTACACAAGGTGTGGGCCCCCAATATATATATATATAGATTGTAGGAGGGGAAATGTAACATCCCGTTTCTGGTATATGGAAACTTATGTGGAGATGTTTAAAGAATTGATTTGGCTACCTATGTCACCAAAATGCACTTACCTTTTTGGTTGTCCATCCAGATAGAACTCCAGAATTAAGCGTGCTTAAGTTGGAGTAGTTAAAGGATGGGTGAGCTACCGAAAAGTCATTTGCGGTACCGTGTGAATGAGGCCAAAACACGGGGAACTGTCATGTGGTGATTGCAGAGATAGTATATCATTACCTTCGAACCTCCCGGTTAATGCACCAACCGTCGGAGAGGGGTGGGTCGGTCCATGGGCTTAGTGAAAGAACATGGGGACCCATTGTTAGGGGTGGTCGGGCGTTATAAATGGTATCAGAGCCGATTTGCCGTCTCAGTGCTGATCTGAGATGCTTTGGGAGATGGTTAATAATTGGTCTTGGTTAGCAACGAGGACGTTGTGCTGTTTGAGTGGGGGTAAATTATAACATCCTGATTTCTGGTATATTGAAAATTATTTGGAAAGGTTAAAAGAATTGACTTGGCTACATACACTTACCTTTTCGATTCTCCATCCAGAGAGAACTCTTGAGTTAAGCGTGCTTGAGTTGGTGTAGTCAAAGGCTGGGTGACCTACCAGGAAGTCATTCGCGGTACCGTGTGAATGCGGCCTAAACACGGGGAACAGTCATGTGGTAATTGCAGAGATAGTATATCATGAATTTCGAACCTCTCGGTTAATGCACCAACTGTTGGATAGGGGGTGGGCAGGCCCATGGACCTAGTGAGAGGACATGGGGGCCTACTGTTAGGGGTGGTCAGGCGTTATAACTGGTATCACAGCCGGTTTTTCGTCTCAGTGCTGACCTAAGAGGCCCTGGGAGACGGTTAAGAATTGGTATTGGTTCGTAACAAGGGGGTGAATAATAACATCCCGATTTCTGAAATATGGAAACTTATGTGGAAATATTAAAATAATTGACTTGGCTACCTATGTCACCAAAGTGCACTTACCTTTTCAATTGCCCATCCAGACAGAACTCATGAGCTAAGCATGCTTGAGTTGGAGTAGTCAAATGATGGGTGACTTACTGTGAAGTCATTCGCGGTACCGTGTGAGTGAGGCCAAAACATGGGGAACTATCATGTAGTGATTGCAGGGATAGTATATCATGACTTTCGAACCTCCCAGTTAATGCACCGACCGTCAGACAAGGGTGGACCGGCCCATGGGCCTAGTGAGAGGACATGGGGGCCCACTGTTAGGGGCCGTCGGGGAATTATAGGAATATTGTCGTAAGAACATAAACTTTCAATTTTTAGCCATTTAAAGCATGAATTTTGACGTAGGTCACATAAATCATGCACTTTCGTTAACAATTTTATTAAAGCATCAAGTTTCGTTGACTATGCTAAAATAAGCATGATGTTAACTCATTTAATGGTACTATTAACTAATGTTAATGCATCGTTACTATCTTTAATTTGTCACAAAACAATGTCATATTAGTTTTGGAAAAAATGTTATTTTCAGCACAAACTTTCAAATTGAGACCATTTAAAACATGAACTTTCAAATTGAGGTCATGTAAAGCATGAACTTTGGATATATGTATTTTAAGTATTGACTTATGTTGACTGTTTTTATAAGTATTATATTTCGTTAAGCTAGCCAAAATGAAGATGATGTTACCACATTTGACATAATTATTAACATGTGTTAAATGAGCGGTTAAACAATAACATCGTTCGGTTCCCATTTTCAGCATACCACTCCAATAACTTTTCATGAACATTGCTAATATGTGAAAAAGATTTATAACATAGAAACTAAAAAAAAAGTACATATTCATATGGTAAAAACTAACCTAAGTGTTCACAAGAAGTTTCATTTCTCTCTTGAGCTTCTTACGAAGAACAACTTGACAAATACACTTTAGAAAATATGTCCAAACAAAAATGAAATTGTTGTTCTTCAACCTGAGGTTTTATACTATTATATCATTAGTATTATAAAGTTTCATTATACGACGAAGAGAGGTTAACCGCTCCTGATTTTACAGATCAATGTACAGAAATTTATACAACTTTCTAAAATGATGTAACACCATAATAATTTTGTCCATGGAACCGAAATGATGTTGTTGTTTACCCGCTTGTTTAATACATGATACTAATTATGTTCAATGTGGTACTGTCATGTTTATTTTGGTTACCTTAACGAAACGTAATGATTATGAAAACAGTCAAAGCTGATAGTTGTATTGATGATTAGAATACATATATCCAAAGTTCATGATTTTAATGACATATATTCAAAGTTCATATTTTAAATGGCTAAATTGAAAGTTCATCCTTTAAATGGACTCAAATTGAAATTGCATACTTTAAATGAAATATTTTCCAAAACTAATCCGATATCGTTTTGTAATTAACAGAAAATGATAACGATAAATTTAACACCAGTTAATAGTCCCGTTAAATGAGCTAACGTCATACTCATTTTGCCCTAATTAACGAAACTTAATGATTTAAAAAATAGTCAATGAAAGTTTTATATTTTAAATAGTGGAGATCAAAATTCATGTTTTAAATTGTCAAAATTTGAAAATTCATGATTTTTATGATATTTTTCGTATTGTAGGAATGATGTGTAAGCACTATTTCTCTCACATAAGATAACGATTTTTTTGACTGAGAACAATAATATTTTATATGGAAATAACTTTATTGTCTATACAGTTTTTGGCAAGTAAACTGTAGTATTTGAAAATATAACTTCTTTGACTAAAAAAAAAAAAAAAAGATTATCATAATAAAGTTATTTATGCGATGGAAAACTAACTTTTTAATTAAATTCCTTAAGTTGGAGTCTTCATCTTGCTTTTAAATAGATAAACATGTGTCCCATAAAACGCAACCAAATACTTCAAAGAAAGATAAGTTTAGAAGAAAACCAGAAAACGTGAAATTTGGAGATGATAACTCCACTTGTAGTACTTGTTAGCTTACTTATCGTATCTGCATCAGGTCTCATTATATATCTCAATTGTTATGTTAAATTTTATTTATTTGACACATTTCGTACAATTTCAAATGTTCTACAAAATATATAATTCTAGCATCACATTTTTCTCTCTTTTAATTTAATTTTAAGCTTGATGATGTATACAATATCACAGTTGTGAATCAGATTAGAGCAGACACATGCAGCGACGGACTAGGCACTTGTGAAAACTGCGACCAGAAATGCAAGGTCAAACATGGGCCATCAAGCCAAAGCAGCTGTCAAATCTTTTCTGGGGTGCCTTTGTGCACGTGCTACTATCAATGTGGACCACCTTCACCAACTCCACCCAAAACTTGCAATGGTGGGGCTGGTTTATGTAGTCAAAGGTGTCCCAAAAATTGTTGTGATTCGAATTGCGCACAAAAATTTCAAGGTGGCCATGGATTTTGTAACACCATCGGTACTTTTAGTTTGTGCCAATGCGAATACCCTTGTTAAAACCATTTAACAAATTGCAAAACCAGTTGTTTATTATTATCACTTCAATAATGCGATGATAACATGCTAACAATTAGCCAATTACCATCATTAGTGGGTTTTCATTTGTAGATGACGAACTTTCTATGAACTGAACTGGACACCGTGGCCATGTTTTGTTACATATACCAAGTTTAGTTTATATTGCCAAAATAAAAAAATTGTAATCACTGTTATTATGATAATATATTTCAAGACCTTGCTAAGTGAAATAAATAACAAAAGCCTAATCTTTTATCTCAAAATACAAAACATGGCATAAGTGCTGAACCATTAATTTGGAGTACACTGTAACATCCCGTTTTCTGGTATATGGAAACTTATGTGGAGAGGTTAAAATAATTGATTTGTGTCACTAAAGTGCACCTACCGGTAGGGGCGGTCGGGGCGTTATAAGTGGTATCAGAGCTGGTTAGCCGTCCCAGTGCTGCCCTGGGAGGCGTTCTTTGACTAGTGTGGGTTTGCAACGAGGATATTGCGTGCTTTGAGTGGGGGTGAATTGTTACATCCCGATTTCTGGTATATGGAAACTTATCTGGAGAGGTTAAAAGAATTGATTTGGAAACCTATGTCACCAAAGTGCACTTACCTTTTCGGTTGTCCATCCAGGGAGAACTCCAGGGTTAAGCGTGCTTGAGCTGCAGTAGTCAAAGGATGGGTGACCTACCGGGAAGTCATTCGCGGTACCGTGTGAGTGAGGCCAAAACACGGGAAACGGTCGTGTGGTGATTGCAGGGACAATATTTCTTGACTTTCGAGCCTCCCGGTTAACGCACCGACCGTCGGACAGAGGTGGGACCCACGAGCCGGATAGAGGGATGGGTGACTCATCGGTAGGAGCGATCGGGGCGTTATATACACATTTGATGTCTCTCCTCCTCTATAATAATCTGAATATTGGGAACCAACAAGTAATGCTTTAAAGTACTCACTCCAAACTCAATTTAGAATCTGCATACATTTTTATATATAACTCAATGGATTTCCTCACAGATATTAAAATCGATTTTCCAATAAGCTCATGCATAGAGTTTTTTTTTTTTTTTTAACTTTTCAAGTGATCAGATAATTTTAGTCGTCATTTTGCATAGAGTTTTTTCAAGAATAATTAAGGAAAACAGATATATGTAATCAATTTTTAAAAAATAAAATTTATAATCAAAAATTTTAATAGAAAAATCCACATTGAGTCTTAATTGCAAATCAATTTCATTTGGTCAAAATGTATCTTTTTGGTCAACAATCAAATCTTTATTATTGTTAAGTAATTAAATGTATTAGTTAAATATCTGCGATGCATGGATTTATTTTGCTTGATTTTTTCAATTTTTATACATATACTGATTTGTAAGTTTATTTAACTGTATAGCAATATCTTTTTTTTTTTTATGAGTGTTATGATTATTACCTGTTAAAATTTTTCTATTCTTTGTTTAGTGATTTATTTTTCAATGTTAATTTTGATAAAGGTTACGGTGTACTGATTTGTAATTTGGGTTTATATTATATTAAAAAGTATTATCCAGTATGCAAATTCTATGTTTAAATATTGATTACTAATTTAAATAGTATTTTCAGTGTTTTTGTTAATTTTTTGTTTTTTTTTTATAAAGAGGAAATTTCAAATATCGTAAAGTGGATATTTCTTATGGTTTATTTTAGTTATTTATGTTTTAAGAACATTGTATTATCATGATGGTTGTTTGGTTTGTTCAAAGTTGTTATGTTTTTTTCCATTCTTGTAAGACATTTCTACTTGGTAAGGTTTTGTTTTGTTAAGTTAAATTATGTTGTCATGTTATAAACTTTTCGTACGTAATGATTTTTGAAGTTATTGTCATTTTAAAATATCACTTGTACATAGATATTTAATCTTATTTTCCTGTACGTAATCTTCCTCTGGTGTAATATGATTTCACTTTCTGTTATCTGAAGCTGAAATAAAATTATTTTAGGTATTTTATTTCTGTTTTTTTTTGTAATTACTAAATTAAAATTAAAATTTGTGTAATATTTAGGTTTCTGTATTTTGGCAGGTTAAAGACTATCTCCAATGATTTATTCTATTTTTTACTTTTAAAATAGGGGTTTTTAAAAAATAGAGAAGTATTTCCTCCAATAGTTAACTCTATTTTTTTGCTTTTAAAATGAATATTCCTCAAATATTCTAATTTTAAATTAATCATTATTTTTTTTAAAAGTGATGTGCTCAAATTTACCCTAGAGCTATTCTCCAATCTAAAAGATCGATGAAGTATTTATGGGTTGAATTCTACAGATATTCAGTTGTTCACACAATAAACTATTTGTTTCGGATTAAGCTAAACCAAATAGATGTAATTAAAATACAGCAAACGAAAATTAAAGAGTTTTTAAGTTTGGATGATGAAAAGCTAGACTTAGGGAAATTCTGTCAGTAAATCAGAATTGTGAATTAAACAGAATGTTAATAATTTATTTAAGCACTGTTCTTGAACTCGAAACACAACAATCAAACCAATCAACTTTCGTTGCAGAGAGTTCTATGTCTAACAATTTAGAAAACAAAATTCCTTTTGCGAAATCTAAAGTCGAAACATGCAATGAGCACAGGTTCGATAAGTTCAGAAAATCCCTAAATCAAATTCCTTTGCAGATAGGTATTTTGCTCCTCTAAGATTTGTTCAGGAAATCAATAACACTTTCATGTAGATTAACTAACCTAAGATCTGAATTCTAGGTGATCAAGCTAGAAACAGTGTTAAAATCAATCCAGAGGAAGAATCTATAAGATTATCCTAATTATTCAATCTAATTGAACAATTCATCAAAACCTAGAAATCTCTAAATCTAACAAGAAGATTATTCAGACATGGTTGATGAAAACATAATCATAAACTGAATAAGTTAAATGAAGAAATCAATAGAAGAAATAAGGGAGTTCGAAATCTTCTCTCACTAACAAGGTGAGTTCAGATTTGTGTCTCCAAAAGCTCTCAAGCAATCTCTCTCAAGTCTCAAAGATAGAAAATAAGATAAGTCTCAAAACAATGACTTGTAAAAGCTAATAGAAAGAAAAAAGGGGTTTTCGAGGGTTTGCTCAGCCTTTGGTTCAGAGTTGGCTCTGATACCACCTGATACGAACTCCCTTTGACCACTCTGAAGTAGGCTGATGACCGTGTGCTGATAGATGAGGTATGACGATGGATCACTAATGAGTAAGGGAATTGAATTGATGGAGAGTAGATTGGTGTCAAAGGTTTTATGGGTTGATTTAGATGGTAAGATGATTATAACAGATAGAAGAGTTTCAGAATCACTAGATGTATAGAAACTCGGATTTCAAGAACGTATTCAAGGAATCAAAGGTGAGAGAAAAAGTGCAACAATGTCGTTTTCCTATCAAATTCTTCGCTGCCTTACAACAAGACGTGAATACAACTTAAATACTGCCCTAAAACTAAACAACATACTGTTTTAAAATAATCAGCAAAACAGCATAATGTACTAAAAAGATAAAATAACAAAGCGTTCTAAAAAATAACAAAACAACGAGGCTTCCCAACCTACAGGTTCCTATTTGGTGCACCTCTTAAAATACTAAGTACGAAGCCATAGTGACTTGTACTTTATTACCCATTGGCAATGACTCCTAAGTAACTCGACGTAGTGATCCATCTGCCTCATTAAAAACCATGTTGAGAAAACCCAATGGGACAAAACTCATCATGGGAAAAAGAGTACATACTTTTCACCTAAGTTACTTAGTTATCATTACCGGGTGGAATCGTCTGGTGGGTGAAGATGTTGAAGACTTGAATAGCTGGTAGGTTGAGTGATCCTTCTACCATGAATGAATGAGTTTCCTTAGCTATCTCCTTAGCTCTGGAACGACTGATCCTTCCTACTAACTCTGGTTCATCTTCTGGTCCCTTAGCTGCCGTGCTTTCCTTAGCCAGCTCCTTAGCTCTGGAACGAGTGATCCTTCCTGCTATCTCTGGTTCATCCTCTTGTCCCTTATCTGCCGTGCTGTCCACGATCATAACACATGTTGTAGTCAGCAAGTGTTCTCCCTCGAACAGGTGGTGCATTTGCAGCAATTACAGCTTGCTCAACAGCCACAAGGGCATCTTGCTCTGGTAGGATATTTCCCTCATCATCAATTAGGTCCCCAGCCACATTTCTCTTGTTCCCAGCTTCGTCCCGTTAGACTCCAGGAGCATCAGGCATCATGACAATTTTTAGCATCTCAGCTGATTTCTTAGCTTTTCTGTTTGTTCGTTCTAACTCTCTAAGTTCCTGATTTGTGTAGTTCAACAACTGAGCTTCCTTGTTTCTTCTGGTACTACGATTAGGCATACACTTTAAAAACAAGAAAAAGAGACAGAGCGTTGTTAGTAAATAAGAAAAATAAAGCTTAGTCTAAATTCTACACTAAGTCTAATGGCGAGTTCAATGAATCCCCGGCAACGGCGCCAAAAGTTGATCTGCTCAAATTTACCCTAGAGCTACTCTCCAATCTATGAGATCGATGAAGTATTTAGGGGTCGAATTCCATAGAGATTCAGTTGTTCACACAATAGAATATTTGTTTTCGAATTAAGCTAAACCAAATAAATATAATTAAAAATGTAGCAAAAGAAAATTAAAGAGTTTGTAATTTGGACGATGAAAAGTTAGACTTAGGGAAATTCTTTAAAAAGAATGTTAAGGGTTTATTTAAGCACTGTTCTTGAACTCGAAACACAACAATCAAACCAATCAACTTTCGTTGCAGAGATTTCTATGTCTAATAACCTAGAAACCAAATTCTTTTGCGAATGATAAAGTCTAAACATGCAATGAGTTCAGGTTCGATAAATTCACAAAATCCCTAAATCAAATTCCTTTGCAGATAAGTATTTTGCTCATCTAAGATTTGTTCAGGAAATCAATAACACTTTCATGTATATTAACTAACCTAAGATCTGAATTCCAGGTGATCAATCTAGAAACAGTATTAAAATCAATCCAGAGGAAGAATGTATAAGATTAGCCTAACAATTCTGATATTTTGCGGAAGTAAAGAGATGAGAGGGAAGAGTGTGAAGAACATGAGAGAGATTGGTGACAAAGAGAATTGTATTTCCTTAAGTGTATCTTTTACAATCGTGGAAAAGGCATCTAAGGTATTGTACTTTGACAATGACACAAAGAATAAACAAAAGGGAACTCTGGATCCGAGGCATGAGAGTGACAGCTCCAAACGGTCTTCTTCTTAGGAACACATGTGACTCACGGCGATCTTAAATTGGAACATGTGACTTCTTCCTTTTCTTCTCTTTTAACGGTCACATGAGTAGGTTAACTTGTCTCGCTTACACACATAATGGGCCTCCTATTCCGTGAGCTTCTCCACACTTCATAACTCAGCCCATTACTTGAATTACTTGATACGGAAGGACCAACCGGATCCATTACTCCTCCTGCTCCTCTAGACCAACACTCCCCCTCAAGCTTTAACCATGGTGAGCAATGGTAAAGCTTGGAGCTGTGAAGAGATCACCTCATTAAAAACCTCAGGATGCAAAACCACGTGGGACAAAAACATGCTGAGGGAAAAAGAGTGTGATATCTTTACAGCTTAGAGGAGCTTATGCCTTTGAAATATCAGTGAGTCCAAGTTTGGAGTGGATGAACTCACACGTCTTCAGGTTGGCTGCTTTAGTGAATATATCTGCGAGTTGGTCTGAGCTTCTTGTATAGCATGGAAGGATCACAACCAGCTGCACTTGTTCCCTGACCTTGTGGCAATCAACTTCTACGTGTTTAGTTCTCTCATGGAAGACTGAGTTTGAAGCTATGTGCATAGCTGCTTGGTTATCACAGTGCATTGTGATTGGCTTTTGAATGTCTATGCCAAGATCCTTGAGTAAGTTCTTCAGCAACATTAATTCGGTTGTCAATCTTCTCATAGCTCTGTATTCAGCTTCAGCACTGGACCATGCAACTATCTTCTGCTTCTTGCTTTTCCAAGTAACCAAGTTACCACCAATGAAGGTACAATATCCGGTGGTTGATCTTCTATCAACACGATCTCCTGCCCAGTCTGCATCACAATAGCCTACAATCTCTGAGTTCTTGTTGCATCCCATCCAGATTCCTTGGCCTGATGTCCTCTTCAAGTAACTGAGAATGCGGGTGATCATGTTCCAATGGCACACCTTTGGTTTCTTCATGTGTTGACTGACCTGATTTACAGCAAAACACAAGTCAGACCTAGAGATAGTTAGTAGATTAACTTACCTACCATTCGGCGATATCGGTGGGCATCCTCATATGGTTCGTCCTCAGGCTCCCCCTGATGATCAGCTTTGTAGTCCTCTTCTAATGGCGTTTTAGCCAATTTGGTCCCCAAGTCACCTGCCTCACTTAACAGATCAAGAGCATATTTTCTTTGGGATAAGAATAGCCCTTCCTTCGATCTACACACTTCTATACCTAAGAAATACCTGAACTCTCCTAGGTCCTTAATATCAAACACAGACTTAAGATATATTTTAGTATCTAATATACCTTCCTTGTCATTCCCAGAGATGATTATATCATCTACATATATGAGAATGACAACAATACCTTTGTGTCCGGATGATGTGAAGAGTGTGTGATCTGATTCAGATCGTCTGAAGCCTTTATCAAGGAGAACTCTGCTTAATTTATGATACCAGGCCCTTGGAGATTGTTTCAAACCATAGATAACCTCTTCTTCCAACTCTCCTTGTAGGAAATCATTCTTGACATCCATTTGCCATAGGTCCCATTCCAGGTTAGTGGCCAATGAGAGTACTACTTTGACGGTATGAAGCTTGGCTACTGGAGCAAATGTATCCCTATAATCTTCTCCATAGGTTTGAGTGAATCCCCTAGCAACCAGTCTTGCCTTGTACCTCTCTATTTTACCATTGCTTTTGTACTTGATAGTGAAGATCCATCTGGAACTGACCGGTTTCTTTCCCTTTGGAAGATCAGCTTCATCCCAAGTATGGTTTCTTTCCATTGCTCCAGTTTCTTCCCCCACTGCATCACGCCAAACTTTGTGTTCTTTAGCCTCCTCATATGTTTTCGGGACCTGTTCTTGGTCCAGTACCCCAATGAAGACTTGATGTTCTTCAGGAAGCTGCGCAAGAGTGCAGACTGCTTGTTCTGGATGACCTACAGCATTGCAGTTGTAGTATACTCGCGTATTTTTCCAATTTGAGGGATCCTTTCTGATTCTCTGGCTCCTTCGTAATGGTATGAGATTCACTGGCTCCATATCCTCCATTTCATCCTCAGGTTCATTAGGCGTATGAGCATTGTGAGTTGGTTCCTCAGCTTGATCATGACCATTTTGAGTTGGTTCAGCTTCTGAGGCGTTTTGAGTGTCATTATTCTCCCCCTTAGGATCAAGATGGGGAACAGAATCAGCTGATGTCGCAGGTTGATCCGGAGCGTGAGAAGACTGTACTCCAAGAGTTTCCAAAAGTCGTCTGAGGTTTGTTGCACGATCAGTTTGTGAGATATTGAGATCTTTGATATCCTCCCAATTGTGCTGAGAATAGTACCCCTTTTCCTCAAGGAACTTCACATCCCGCGAGACAAGAATTCTGCCAGTGTCTGGTATGAAACATTTGTACCCTTTCTGGTTGACTGAGTAACCAATAAACATCCCCTTAACACTCTTGGCTTCAAGCTTATTGCGTTGATCTCCTGGAACCAAGACAAAGCACGTACAACCAAACACACGTAAGTGTTCAAAAACTGGCTTTGTATGATTCAGTACCTTAAATGGCGTTTGGTCTTGTAGAACTTTTGTAGGAGTCCGGTTGATTAGATAGCATGCCGTGACTACTGCATCTCCCCAAAAGCGCTTTGGCACACAAGTGTGGAACATCATAGATCTTGCAACTTCCATCAAATGCCTGTTCTTCCTTTCTGCTACACCATTTTGTTGTGGAGTGTATGGGCAGCTTGTTTGATGGACAATGCCGTGGGTAAGAAGGTTTTGCTTGAAAGCATTGCTTGTATATTTCCCACCATTATCTGACCTTAAAATTTTCACTTTGGAGTTGTAATGGTTAAGCAAATATTTGTGAAAGTTAGTAAAGGCCTCAAGCACACGATCTTTGGAAGGCAAGAGAGTGATCCAAGTATACTTGGATTTTTCATCAATGAAAGTCACAAAATACTTATGATTATCTCTTGAAAGACAAGGTGAAGTCCACACATCAGAATGCACTAAATCAAAGCATTTTTCATAGATTGTAGAAGACTTTGGAAATACTGACTTGCAATGCTTTCCAAGAATACAAGCTTCACAATCATGATTTTGAAAGGAAATATTAGGAAGCAACAAATTCAAAGCTCTAAAGTGAGGATGTCCTAATCTAGCATGCCATAAAGCATTATTGGTGGAATGGGAAATAGCATTAAAAGCACAAGATAAAGAGGTAGCCGGTTTATGATCTTCAAGAACATACAGGCCGCCTTTGGTCACTCCTTGCCCAAGGACCTTACTAGAGTCAATATCCTGAAAAAATACTTCATTAGGTCCAAAGATAGCATAACAGTTCAGATCAGTGGTGGCTTTCTTAACTGACAAGAGGTTAGAAGTAAAGGTTGGCATATAGAAATATTTAGATTTCTTATCAAACAATCTCAGGTCTCATATGCCCTTAATTGGAACCTTTTCACCGTTTGCTATAACCACATGTCCTAATGCTGGTTCATTATTATTTATCAAGTTCTTATCACTAATCATATGGTGAGAAGCACCTGAATCAACAATCAAAGACTTATTCATACTAAGAGCATGTAGAGATATACCAGATGATTCCTTGAGAGCCTTTATGAGGGCGTCTAGGTCAGACCTTGTTACAAACTGAGATGATGCTGCAAGGGGTGCTTCGGTCCCAGTCATGGAGGAACTTGTCTGGTTGTGTACTTCCACAGCTTCAGTGGAGTAGTTAGCGCGTGGCTCCTTCCATTTGGTGGGCTTCAGATGTGGGTGAAGGATCCAACACTTATCTTTGAAGTGTCCCTTCTTCTTGCAATGGTCACAAACCATTGTCTTCCTTTCCTCTTGGCGATAGGCTTTATTTGCTACCACCACTTCGCCTTTGTTTGCCATGACAATGTCTCCTTTGGTACCAAACAGGCTGTTGTACCCTTGTTCCTTCTGGATTTGGGCGCATACCTCTTCAAGACTTGGGAGTTTGTCTGCTCTGAGGAGGTGTTTGATGAGATCATTGTAGTTAGGGTTCAGGGTTAGGAGCAAACCGAAGACCTTGTCCTGCTCTCTCCTTTCATTGAGAATCACCGGATCTACTGAACATGGTCGGAGCATTTCTAATTCGGCCCACAAACCCCTGAACTGTCCAAAATGCTTGGTGAACTCCTCATTTCCTTGGTTCAACTCGTTGATTGCTTTCTTGACTTCAAAGACACGATTTAGGTTGGAGATATTCCCAAACACCTTCTGAAGCGTGTCCCACAAGTCCTTGGCGGTTTCGCAGAAGGACTAAGCTTCAAGGATTGTTGTGTCAAGAGAGTTCTGGAGGATGGATAACACCGTTTGTTCCTCTTGGAACCATTTATCCTCTTCAGCAGAAACCACTTCGGTTCCTTCATTGGTTCTCGCATCTTTGGGAGCTTTACTCTTGGTAATATGGCTCCACAACCCGTGGCTGCATAGTGCTATCTTTGTGGTCCTTGACCACAACAGGTAGTTCACTCCCTTGAGGATGACAGGAACTGGTACCGGCTTCGTATTCTCCATTTCAGTTTCCTACGGACTGCTGGATAATAGCTTGTATCACAGAGGTACTTGCTACGGACCGCTGGATAAAGCGATCTAGAACTGCGAGATGAGGAGAAATAACAACCGGCGGCTGGTCTGTGGTGACTACCTGGAGAGATGAGCTTGTAGTATGACAGAAGAGAGTGAGTTTATGAGTTATGGACCGTTGGATAAAGGGTTTATCCACCGGGTAAGAACAAACGAGGAAGGAGATGAAAGAATGGCAAGTTTGGATCGAAAGCGAGGGTAGAGAAAGAGTTTATCAGCAAGAGAATGAAATTCCTTGCTCCGATACCATGATATTTTGCGGAAGTAAAGAGATGAGAGGGAAGAGTGTGAAGAACATGAGAGAGATTGGTGACAAAGCGAATTGTATTTCCTTAAGTGTATCTTTTACAATCGTGAGACATACAACATTTATAGACTCGGTCAATTGCAAAAGGCATCTAGGGTATTCTACTTACACAACGAGACAAAGAATAAACAAAAGGGAACTCTGGATCCGAGGCATGAGAGTGACAGCTCCAAACGGTCTTCTTCTTCGGAACACATGTGACTCACGGCGATCTTAAATTGGAACATGTGACTTCTTCCTTTTCTTCTCTTCTAACGGTCACATGAGTAGGTTAACTTGTCTCGCTTACACACATAATGGGCCTCCTATTCCGTGAGCTTCTCCGCACTTCATTACTCAGCCCATTACTTGAATTACTTGATACGGAAGGACCAACCGGATCCATTACTCCTCCTTCTCCTCTAGACCAACAAATTCAATCCAATTCAACAATTCTTCAAAACCTAGAAATCCTTAAATCTAACAAGCAGATTAGTCAGACATGGTTGATGAAAACATAATCATAGACTGAATAAATTGCATTAAGAAATCAATAGAAGAAATAAGGGAATTCGAAATCTTCTCTCGCTAACAAGGTGAGTTCAGATTTGTCTCTCAAAAATCTCTCTAGCAATTTCTCTAAAGTCTCAAAGATAGAAAATAAGATAAGTCTCAAAACAATGACTTGTAAAAGCTATTAATAGTCTAAAACACGAAAAGGACTTGTTTTGTAAATATCCGAATCTTTTGGGCAATTTCCTTTTTCTCCAATCTTGGCAAAACACGTGAGAATCAGTCATTACGTCTGGTGTGGATCGCCACCCAGGGATGGTGTCGATCGACACCCATCCTGTTTGTGGATACCAACTTCATCACTTCGGCTACTAAAGTAAAAATGCTCCAAAAACATCCAGAATCTCCGATAAAGTCCAAAGTATACATAAACCTATAAAAGACTCGAAACGACTCGAAAAATACTATTAAGACTCTAAAAACACAACTTATACTGTGGTTAAAAACCATAAAAATCATAGTATATCAATAAGATCTTACACTTTAAAGGTATACCAAATTTTTCCATTCATTTCTTTTTTTTTGGAAACAAACTTGAAAAACTTTTAATATTATTAAAATTAAAGATATTATATTGAGAAATTTTTATTACATCAAATAAATAAATATCAAATACATATTTTAAGAATAGACATTAGTGTATTTCTTCCACAAATGATCAACTAAAGCATTACGAAGTGAGAAATGAGATTCTTTATCTTTAACTTTTCTATATCGAACAATAATTTCTTGGAATTGATTAGCTTATCTTTTGCTATTTCATCCTGCAAAGGTGGAACTTTTCTTCCAAATTCAATTGGTGCACTGAGATCACACTTATCCTCGGTTATCATGTTATGTAAAATTAGATATGTAGTCATGATGTCGTATATCACATTATTTTCCAAAAACGAGCTGGTCCTTCCACAGTAACAAAACGTGATTGGAGAATTCCGAAAGCACGTTCAACATTTTTTCTACATGCTTCTTATTGCGTAGCAAACTATTTTTTCTGAGGACCTCTTGGCTCATGAATAGTTTGCACAATGATAAACTATTTTGGATATATACCATCAGCTAAAAAATAACCGACATTATATTATTTTCCTTGAATGACATAATGAGCAGTCTACTCCGTTGTTGGGTAAAATGTTCCAAGTCATTGCATTTTTCTGTTGTGCAAGGGTTCTTGATCTCAGTTCCATTGTTCTCTGTGTGATTACTGCCTTAAATATTGTCTTTGTATGTTTTGTTGTTCCAGAAAGCATATAAGACAATTAATCCTATGAGTTTAATAATAGCCTATGTTTTTGTTATTGTTTTGAGAATCACATTCAAGTCGGAAGATAACCTTCAAATAATTTGAGTCTTTAATCATTAACCTCTCATGCTCTAACTTTGTTACAAAAGAAGCTATTCAACAAACCAGAATATATCACAAATGAAGAAGTTTTGTAATGCCTAAGAGAAATGAAACTAATTAACTACAAAGCAGTACCGAGAGAATCAGTTTAATCTCCTCGTTTTGAAATGCTGGAAGCGGCAAGAGTATCTTCATTTGTTTATTCTATCTTCTGCTATTACTAGTAGAAACTCTTCAAGAGCACTCTGCATCCACTCGTATCGACACAGTTCCAAAGCTTCTTTAACAGTTAACTGGGGGCATTTATACAAACCTACTCCTATTAGTCGTTTTTATATAATCATATATGACATATAGATAAAAGCAAACAATTGTACTGCTTACCTACCCATATCCTCTTCCGGTTTTCTTGCTCTGACCATGTCGCAAGTTCTTCCTTAACCTTTAGTGGTCTGACGTAAATATATAACCTTTGCGTCCAGTCATCCACCCCTACGCAGCATTCAACCTCCACACTAGTACTCTTGCTTCTAAATTACCAACCTCTTAATGGATCTACCAATAGGAAAACACCAAAAGAGAATCCAATCCAAATCTGTAGAATAACTTTCGATAAAAGATATGCGTTTAAAAGTTAAAACAAGAAACATACTCTTAGAGACTCCTTTAACTCCTACTTCTTCCATAGCGTTACTTGAAGCACCTTTATGAACCGTCTGATCATCTTCCCATCCTCCCTGGACAACAATAACAAAACAATGATTTATACATAGCACTTTGCATTTGGCGTAAAAAATCATAAAAAAATGAACAATTTAAGAACAAAACCCTGTTTGAAAAACACAACTAAAGAATCATGGCGGAGGAAATAAGTTACGGGGTACAAAATAGGCAGATAAAACGAATATTTATATTTATAACATCATCCACTAAATCTAAAAGCAGAAATGAGGTCGTGGATACCAGTTCTTAAATCCCAGGAGCTTGAAGGCCCAGAGAATAAAATACCGTAAGGTCTACAAGATAGGAGAGCTGGGAAGTGAATGATCATCCAGATAAGTTCACTACAAAAAAGATGCCAGAGATCCGATTTGAAAGTACATTACCACAAACGCTAGCATACAGTACAATACTCAAAATTCTACCCAAACATAGACTATAATATAGACTGTAACAAGTCTAGTCATGAAGATAAACAAGGTAAGCGAAGAAGTGCTCCTAACTATTATAAAGAACCTTTTGCTAATAAGCAGTCAGAAGCATCCGTGGTCTACTTAAGTTCATAATTACCTTCACTCATGCATGTATCCAAGGATAGCACACAGCTATGAACTTTTATATTTTTGTAGCTAATTTTTCTCAAAAGCTCTTGATTCTCAACGGTCTCTTTTCAAACAATTGGTTCCTCTCCTCAGTCTCTGGTGAAGAAGTCAGCTTCATCAAACCCTTGATCCTCTGTTCTTCAGAAACTTTCCTGTAGCTTAGCTTCCCTTTCCTTGTTATATATTGCATGCAATTTAAGATAAGCACATATTAGAAGACAGTACCAAGCTTAAAGGCAGAGCTTTATATGTCAATGATATTTTGTATTGACAGTGCAGATTCCGGAACCATTAGTCAGAAACTCTTTGTATATGAATCTTGGAAGATAAAGACAGATCCAGGATCTCCATAATATGGTAGTGGGAAACCAGAAGAATCTAGAAATATAAGTCAAAGGAAGAAGGAAACCACAGATGGGTTCTCATCGAGTTTTATAAGCCCTTTATTGTTATTAGCCTGTATAGACTCTAACAAGCTTTGATCCAATTTCACCACAGATGTGTTCCATACACGGGAGTTGTATCTTTAAGAAACCACAAACCAACATGAGAAACAGAAATCTGGTCGAGAGGAGCGACCAGCTCGGCAAAGCTTCCTGAGGAAGTGAGTGCCGAGCTGGCTACATTTTGGTGAGATCATCACTCAGCTCGGCAGTTTCTGCTGGTGGACCATGACTGGATCACAGCCAGCTTGACATTTTGCTGGAGAAGAGAATACCGAGCTGGTTTAGGCTCTTCCCTAGCTGATGGTGTGACAGGATGGAATGCCTAGCTGGTTGCATGCCTGGAAGGATCAGGAGATGCAGAGACTAGACGGTCAGCTCGGCATTTTGGCAGAGCACGTGAAATCATTCAACCAGCTCGGCATTTTGATTGTGAGGAGGAATGTCGAGCTGGCTGATGGTCTGCCGAGCTGACTGATGCCTTGCTGAACTAACGATTCGAGTTGCGATTTTAATCGGTTTTTCGGAGCTGAGTCGCGAGTCCGAGTTGATCTTCTCCTGTTCGAAGAATCACGATATTTTTCGGCATTCCGAGAAAACCGATCGAAAAGTAGTTTTCGTGTACTCTTCGTAAAGTTATCGATAAAATAGTTTAAATCGAACTTTTTCCGAATATTGATCTTTTTCCCGAAAATATTCAAATATGGAAACTTTCTGATATTTAAATATTTTAGCCGTTAATTCTGGAAATGTGGATTTTAACCCCAACATTTAGCCCCCCAGCTCATCAATCATAGGTATGATAGTGACGAGGTAACTAAAAACTGTGGGACGGGATTAAAGAGCTAAGAGGTTTTGGCGTCCAATTCCCATTGCATCGATTCTCGAGATGAAGTCCTTAGGTTGGCTTTAGTTGTATTGTTTGGCTTGAGTATCGTACTATGTCTGGGTCAATTTGCAATACACTTGTGATGTTGCCTCGTTAAAAACCTTTTACTAGAAAAACCCGGTGGGAAAAAACGTAGAAGAGGAATGTATTAGATAAATATCTCAGGTGCAACACGCATTACTGAGACTGATAGTTTTGGTAGAATTTTTCCGAAAAATTGTTCAAGATATGTTTTTTGAAAGTTTTCGTAAAGATTATCCGAATATTTTCGTAAAAATTTTCCAAAATACTGTTCATGATAAATTTTTCGTACGGAAACTTGTAGAGAGGCACATAATGCCGAGCTGACCAAAGGAAAATGCCGAGCTGGCTGTGTATGGGTATAATGCTGAGCTGGCCTAGCAGTGGCATGGTGCCGAGCTGATCAATAGAGATGTAATGCCAAGTTGATCCAACAAGGACACAATACGGAGCTGATGTAGTGTGTCTAGGCTTTTCCCAAAAAAAACTGTTCGGTTTTTAAGTTTTCGAGAGTTATCGTAAGGTTTTTCCAAAAACCGTTCAGGATAAGTTTTTTCGAAAATCTTTGTAGAGTTTTCCTGAAAGACTGTTTAGAAAAGTTTTTCGAGAGCTTTCCATAAAAGTTTTTTCCGAAATAACTGTCTAGGATGAGTATTTCGAAAGTTGTTTCTACGAAAGCTGCAGAGAAGCAAAAATGCCGAGCTGGTTGGACGACATGGGATGCTGAGCTGGTTGCATGCGGAGCTGGTTGCATGCCGAGCTAGCTGCATGCCGAGCTGACTGTTGGCCATTCGTCCTGTCCGTTCAGTGTGTGTGACCGAGGAGGAAAAGTGGGAAGATGCCGAGCTGGTTGGAGGACATGGGATGTCGAGCTGGACGTGAGTGCAGCACGCTGCTCGATTAGCTCGATCAAGTTTTGGCGTACATGCATCCCTTTATGATTCCTTATGTTTTCGGGAAAACTTATGCGTTTGTGGAATTCTTTTCAAAATAGGAAAGAGATTCTTTTTATTTTCTTTTGTTTTACTTTTTTGGGGGACCCATTTCCTTTGGTGGGATCCGCACCTTTCTCCTATAATTAAACTGCCATCCCTACCTCACTTCTCACAATATTTCATTCCAAGTTTTATGAGAAGTGAGCTCTGCCTTCTCTCTAGTTTCTCTCTCTAAGTGCTGCCAATTTCCTTTTTTATATCAATGGAGTTCCATGCACGGTTCTTGGTGAATGTAGAGAAATCTTTGATTCCTCCTGCCGCGTCCTCAGGCACTTCTCCGACTGTTGGAGAGCCCATGATCCATGGGCTGAGCGAAATGGACATTGATGATACGGGAGGGTACTTCGTATGACCCTGAGCCGCATGTGACCTTTCCTGATGACGAGAAGGTCGATTTCGAGGCCGTTACCGACATTGTAGTGAAGGCTGTTGGTGGACTACCTGCTCCTTCCCGAGCGATGCTTCCTCCTCCTCCTCCGGTCTGTAAGCAGATCATATGTGGCCTTCTTTCTGCTTCTAGCGGCCTGGGATCTCGTGGAAACAAGAGGGCATCCCTGGCTCCGAAGAAGGGGGCCTTTTCGAGGGGGCAAGCGAGAAGAAGCTGAATGGTCCAGCTCGATTGGCTCTTCCTCCAGAAGAGAACTTGTTCCTTGCTGATCGATGAGTCAAAGAACTTGTTCAGTAGAACCGGACAATGCGTGGACCTTGTGTTGAGGGTTCAAGATCTGGCGGATGGTCCCTTTGACCTCGAGACCCAGTATGCTCTGAAGCCGTATTCCGACTTTGCTCAATACTCCATGAGGGTAAACGTTTTCTTGTAATCATTTTTATGTTATGTTTTGATTTCGTTACTCATTGAGCGTTTGGTTCTGCAACTTCTGTCATTGTTTAACAGGAACGTCCACGAGTGGGAAGACGGTATCCACCGAGCTGAGCGCCACAAGACCACCGCAAAACGCGAGAAGGATCGCCTCAAGGGGAGGTTGGACGTCTTGACTCTTAAATACAAGGAAAAAGTGATCAACCTCGGCAAATAGGTGGAGGCTGCGAAAGAGGAGGCAAACCGCAATGCCCCTTGTGCTGCTCATCCTGTCAATGCTAAGCATGAGCTCGAGTCTCAGATCAAGTATCTGGAGGAAAAGCTTACGGAGAAGGACAATGCTTTCAAGGCAAAGTTTAGGAGGGCTTATCGCTACGGGTATAAGGCAGCCATGAACAAGAGCCGAGCTCGGGAGGATAAGGCGTTGGCCTTGATCGATTGATTGGTTTCAAACTGCGACTCCGAGGCATGCTATGTAATGGGAGTTTGTAACTCCAAAGTGATTGCTGTTTTTGACAGGAACGTTCCCAAGGAGATAGCCGAGGAGCGCGAGAAGAACGAGAAGATGAAGACGGATTTCATCGGTTTCGATGGCTCGGTCCATCGCGTGATCGATGAAATCCGCGGATGCCTTGCCCCATCCTCTGGATCTTCGATTTTGGCCTCTCATTCGTGCGGGGATGTCTCACTCGATAGCTTCGCCAATGAGGTTGGCATTGAGGAGTTTGCAGGGACCAACGAGGGCGCGGAAGGCCTTGCTGAGATGGCCGTCGAGAAGACTGCAGAGGACAATCATGCCTACACCCCCTATATCTCATTTATCTTTCATCAGTTTTTTGTTTCATTATTTGGCTTGCTGGGTCCTTTGAGTCCCTCACTATGACTTTAGACGGGCTTAGTCCCGATGGTTGTTCTTGAACCATTTATTTTTGTGCACTTTTATGCTTTGATTGCTGGTTTTTGTGCATGCTATAAGGCTGATAATTGCCCGTTCTAGATAGGAGCATGATATGATAACATATGTTTGATGTTAAGAGAGTAGAGTAGTTCCAGATTTTATACTCACGCGTGATTCCTTAGCGTATTGAGCATTATAGGAGTTGTGATGCGTTTAGCGTTTATATATCGTCAGCAGAGACTTGTCATGCTTTTATTAGACGAGAATATGTTTGCATTTTTTGTATAGAATGTTGATGAGATTATGCCAGCATTGCTAAGAAGCGTTTGGAATGGGCTTATGATAGGTTAGCGTTTCGGAAACTAAGCTATGCGTTTGTCTGGTTTTATGGGATGCGGGTAGATTCCGGCTTACCTCCCCGTTTTATTGATGTTTGAAACACTTTATAATCTCGTCTAGTTGTATGCTAGACTGCGGTTCTGAGATGTTGAGTCTAGTGTGCCATGGTCAGTGCTTACCGGGTTGACGAGGTTGCAGTGAGGATTAAGGCAGTGCGAGTCTTTAACATGCTGGGATGCCCCTCTAAAAGTCAAACCTAAGTACATCGTCCAGGATATACCACTCGGATGTTAAGATAGGATATACCTAACATTTTCTTATATAGTGCGCTGTTTTATCCGTGCACGGATCTGGTCGAACCTCTGTCCGTTCTAAATGTTGGCTAGGTCCTTAAAGGACAATGAAAAAGAGAAAAGCACTTGTTGTGGTCAGTAACAAGCAAGTTTGAAAAAATGTTAGATTTGTGCAAATCATTTTTCGAGACTGTATAAGTAACATGTTTGTATAATTCTTTGGAACTTCTTTGGAAAAATTGATGCTTGGATATGTTTAGAGATAGAGTTTTCCGGAATGTTTCGGAAAAACTTGAGAGTAAGAGTGTTTTTCAAGTGTAGGAATGGCTATGTATACACTCCCACTCCCCCGAAAATATTTTTTGAAGTAGCTTGACTTGGCATGAGACAAGTTGCCTACAGTCCCAAATGCTAGGGGATTAAGCCAATTCGTAGTTCGTTGGAATGAAGCACTAGTGGTAGTACTTTTTGAGGCGCATTGAGTTCCAGCTTTGGATGACTGGTGAGTCGTCGTCGTAAGCGAGTTAGTATGCTCCTGGCCTAACGACTTTGGTGATTTTGGAAGTACCTCCCCAGTTTGCGCCTAATTCTCCAGCGTTCTTTTCCTGGGTGTTTCGAAAGACTTTTCGTAAAACGAGATTGTCTTCTTTGAACCTCCGATTACGAACTTTGGAGTTGTAGTATTTAGCAGCTGCTTACTGGTAATTTTGCCTTCGGATTAGCGCTTGATCACGCCTTTCATTGATGAGATCGAGTTCTTCGTGGAGCATTGCCTGATTAATTTCCTCTCATTCGAGAAGAAAATTTCGACAGACTCCGGGAAATTTGACCTCTGGGGGAATTATGCACTCCAAGTCATAGATTAATGCGAATGGAGTTTTCCCAGTTGCTTTTCTGGGTGTGGTCCGATGTGACTAGAGCATGCCTTCGAGTTCACAGCCCATCTTCCCTTCTTTTCGTCCAGCCTTTTCTTTAATTCATCGATGATTGTTTTGTTAGCTGCTTCCACTTGACCATTGCCTTATGGATACCTCAGATTTGAAAAACTCAGACGGATCTTCCATTTCCTGTAGATGATACAAAACGGTTTGAAATGAATTGTGAACCACTATCAGTTACGATTTTGTATGAGACTCCATGTCTGCAGATGATGTTTTGCAAGACGAAATGTTCGACTTGGGCATCTTTTATGCTAGCATAGGAGTATGCTTCGATCCATTTGGAAAAGTAATCCGTTAGGACGAGCAAGTACTGCTTTTACTTAAACTTATGCATCAGCCCGACGATATCCGTTGACCAACGCATGAATGGGTAAGGAGAGGATATTGACAATAGCATTTTGGCTGGTTGGCGTATTGTTGGAGCATATTGTTGGCACTTCTCGCATTTCTTTGAGAATTTCTCGCAATCTTTGATCATTGTTGGCCAGAAGTATCCATGCCACACAACCCGCTATGAACTTGCACGATTTTTCGGGCTTTCTCCCCTTCTACGAAGTTCATAAGGAGACCAGAGTGTCTCCACTTAAAAGAGTTTTCCGTCTAAGAGGACGAAGCTGCTGCTTGCGCTCTTAGTTTTCGTGCTGTCCATTTTTTGGTGGGGAGTTTCCCGTCGGTAATATAGTGATGAATTTTCTCCATCCATTCTTGGTCACAACCAAACTCGCCCCTTTCAGTTTGCGACTTGGTCTCCATGGTTGGAGTCGGACCTGATTCGTCGACCTCCATGAGATCTTCGGGAATTTCTTCTTCCAGATCTTCTTCGATGAGCATGATTATATCAGGTGGTCCAATGCTTGGATTTTCTATAAATTCCACTAGAATAATCCTGCTTTCACCCGGGGCCGAGGTTGATGCGAACGCTGCTAAAGCATCGGCATGTGCATTTTCGCACCAAGGGATTCTTGTTAGCTCGAATTCTTTGAATTGTTTTGGGAGGTCTTGGACTACTTTCAGGTAAGCCCCCATTCTTTCATCTCTGGTTTTGTATTCCCGCTGACTTGGTTAGCGTCCAGCAGAGAGTCGCAGAAAGCATGGATGCTTTCCACATTGATACTGTGGGCGAGCCTTAGCCCAGCAATCAGGGCTTCGTACTCGGCCTCGTTGTTGGATGCCGGGAATTTTAGTCGGAATGATTGCTCTAGAATTTTTCATGTGGGCAAAGTCAAACGGATCCCAACTCCGGATTCTTGTTTCGAGGAAGATCCATCCACGTGAAGATCCAAAGTTGTGTTTTCCGATTTTTCACTACTTCCTTTGGGGGGTTGTTCGATTATAAAATTGTCAGAACTTGAGACTTCGCGCATGTCTTAGACCAATATTCAATATCATACTCTCTCAGCTCTACTGCCCATTTTGCCAAATATTCCGAAAGACTTGGGATATGTGAGATAGTTATGAGCAGAAAGGAGGTGAGGACTATGATCGTGTGCGATTGGAAATAGGGTCTGAGCTTTCGAGCGGACGCTACTACCGATAGTGCTAATTTTTTCATCTGCGGATAGTGGGTCTCGGCATCGGTGAGAGTCTGGTTTACATAGAAAAATGGTCATCGCTCACCTGTTTCCTCCCGAATCAGAACTCCACTTACCTTAGTAAGCAAAACGGCGGTGTAAAGGAATAAAGGTAGTCATACCACCGGTTTGGCGAGTACGAGTGGGCCTGCCAGGTAGACTTTGAGCTGTTGGAAAGCTTCTTCATACTTCACGGTCCATCCAAACTTCTTATTCCCTCTCAGCATATCCTAAAAAGGTCGACATTCGTCTGTTGATCGGGAAATGAAGGGGTTGAGTGCTGCTCCTCGTCCCGTAAGCCTTTGGACTTTTCTTTTTGTTTTTGGGGAAGCCATGTCGATCATTATTTGATCTGTTTGGGATTTGCTTCGATTCCGCGATGAGTGACCAGGTAACCTAGAAACTCTCCCGAAGCGACCACGAATCTACACTTCACGGGATGGAGTTTCATGTTATACTTGTTATAAAATCGAAACAATCTGTTAAGTGTTTCATATGGTAGTCTCTTGTGGGAACTGGAATCCACCTCAATGTATTTTTGTAAAGTTAATGTGAGGATCCGAGAATCTTACGAGAGAAAGCAGAAAGTAGAGAGAAAGATCGAAAAAGAAACTAAGTCAAAAAGAGAACGAATTTTTACTGCTATAATGTATTGAATGCGTAAAATGGGTTAGAATGTATTACAAGAGGTTGAGATCGATCCCTATTTATACTAAGACGTCCTAAGCCCTAAACTCCTTAAGTTTCGATGTGGGACAAAGGTTCTTTT